>PVJL010004505.1:0-127953 GCA_004026885.1 Lyroderma lyra | reverse complement strand
CTGCGTCTGCGTCTGCGTCAGCACGCAGGGAGGGGCGGGCTCAACAAGGAAGCAATGGCTTCCGCCTGCTGCTTCCTCAGGGAGAAGGCTGCCCCTCCAGCTCTCAGCTTGGAGCCAGACAGTTCCTCTCCACGGTTGCTGGTGCCTCTCTAGCTGCCGCCCCCAACGCTGGAGCTCCGAGCGAGGCCGGCAGTAGGTAAGTCCACGCGCGGGAGGCGTAACGGGAGTGCGGGGGGACTGCGGCCGCTCCCCGGCTGGCTCAGCCACAATCTCCTCTGGGTTTCACAGCCAGAAGTTACGGGGACTTCTCCCCGACCCTGAAGCTCTGCACTGGGGAGCTTGGTGTTGGGGGTCTGGGACCCTCACTCTTCTGGAGGCGGCCTCCCCAACCGAGTTAATCCCTCCTGAGTTTCATTGGTCACGTGGTGTGGGACCAGCCCTTTCTGCGCGTCTCCGCCCCGCCGGCCATTCCGGAGCTGCCACTTCTGTACGCTGAGCTTGTAGGGCTTTGGTTCAGCCAGACTTGAGGCGACGCTCGCCGTCGGTGGTTCTGTCGTTTAGTTCTAAGGGATGGGGGCCTGAGGAAGGGCACCACAGCACTTACCTGCTCTGCCGTCTGGACTGGAAATCTCTAAAATAAGTCCGTCCTTTAACTGAAGTTGTCTGCAGACTTGGTATTAGAAGACATCTTATGCTTTGGGTATATAAATGCCTCAGCATTGAGGAATTAGCCTTACAGTCACGTATCTTAACGTGCTTCCTATTGACATGCCCATAGGCTCGGTACGGTCATCGAGGATGGCGGCTCAGTCGGTGGTGGCACAGGCATTGGTGTCATTTGTACGCGTCCGTCCTTCAGTCTTCCGCATCTTAGGCATCAGCGCAGCGAGTGCGTTCCCACGTGCTCGGGGCTTACTTTGCCTGTGGAGAGCTCGCTCTTTGCAGGATACTTCACGTCAAGATTTGCGTCGATGACTAAGACTGTTTCTGGGCCGGTTCTGAATCGTCCTGCTTGCCCCGATCCTCACGTTCGCCCTTCCCCGAGGTTTTGCGGTGCAGTATTGGCTGATGTGTTGCCAGTGGCCTGGCTCCTCGCTCGCTGTTTCTCTAGCATCAGTGTTCTCGCACTCCATGCGTCCCCATGGCAACAGTGTCACCCTGTGAGTCCATGGCTCACTTTCCTGCCTCATTCAGCAGTCTGCTGAAATGTCCCCTCCCAGAAAGGTCTTTCCTGGCTAACCCGTCTGGCACAACCCTGCCCCAGCTGACTTGTTAGCACTTGACTCCACTAGATACTGCGGCCCATAGTTACCGCTGTTTTTATCGTATGTCTCCTGTACCAGGGTGTGAGCTCCACGGAGGAGGGCATTTTGTGAGCTTTCTTCTGTAGTTTATCTCAGGATCTAGAGGAGTGCCTGGCATGTAAAGGGCACTCATTAGTGTTTGTGAGTAAATGGATTTACCCAGGACATTGAACTTCTTTGTATCTCGGTTAATTTCTCTGTGGAAGGATAATATTGTACTTAACGGTTTTTAGTCAGGAATATGTTTATTTGCAATGATATCATAGATGTATACATTACATTAGGATCGATTTGTTGATATTTATTTGTGCTCACAAAATTTATTAGAACCATGTGCCTTTTCCCTCATTAACAACAACTGAAAACACCGGATTCCTATATGACCCTGGGCTCTAACTCTTGATGAACCATTAAAAAAGAAACTACTAGCTGGCTCAGTGGTCACCATTTAAATTGTGATAAAATACATTCCATTTCTAGGCTTAGTTTTTCCTAGGGGAATGTATTTTCAGTCATCTAGAAGTGTTAGTCCTTTTATATTGTATCTGTGCCATAAAATGGGAAAAGAAAAAGTGCATTGATGGATTACCGATCCAAAATTTTAAAAAGTATTTTCACCTTTTAAAGATTAATTTTACCATAATGTTGAATTCAAGTAAGCAAAAAAAAAAATGGCATTTTCATAAAACTAGTGATTTGTTCTTACAGTATCTTGCAGTAATAATGTCACATGGCATGTATTTTACTTTCCCTTATAAATACAATATTTATAAATGACGTAACTTACTTTCAATAGTTAGTCAGCTGTCTTTCTCATTAACCTTGGTGTTGGTAATATTTTGATAACATGTATGTGAGAACTACTCCAGGCCGTTCTGATGGCTTTCTTTTCTTAAAATGATTTTGATTGAACTCAATAAACTATCAATAAAATCAGCCAATTTAGGCGATTCCAGGAGCAATCTTGAAAGCAGCACTAATGTGCTTCTTAGGAGTCAGTGATCAGAGTCCAGTGCCACCTGGCCAGTCTAAGCCTACAGACCTGAGGCTGAGTGAGCACGTATGTGTCCTCCTAACATGGCCATTGTGGTGTTCTCAGTGACACGGAAATAATGTTCTCACCACAACACAGATGCAGGAAGAGACCCAAGGAGTGACTCCTTACAGGGGCTGGATTAAAAGTCTGAGGTCATGACTTTATGTGCAGACATGCAGGTCACTATTAACCATTTATTTGAGGGGCTGTTACCTTGTCATTTGTCTGTAGTCATCCCCAACCGTGGTACATGCTGCTGCACTTCACTGTTTCTGTAAGTTAAGTATTAATTTGCACTTTAACTGAGGCTTCCTTTCATGCATTTCTGATTTGTTTTGCTGTAAGTATTATTCTTGCTTCAATGAAAAAAAAAAAGGTTTTCAAGAAGAATCAAAGACTAGAAATTATCCTATAAAAATCCTATTCTATTCCTAAATTGGGATTGATTAATCAAGGAAATCATAATTCTTTAACCCACAAAGAATTCTTAGAGAATTAGCATATAGAATCTTGGCATCAGAGTCTTTCTTCTTAACCCTTAGCTATAATCATATTTATCATTTACTTCTAGCTCTGTTCTCAATTATAGACTTTGTATCCTTGAAGACATTGAGATGCTTCAGTTTCTAGAGAAAAAAATAATGTATTCTGTTTTGAGTTATGTGCAGCAATCAACATGTTCCCATATTTGGCTCATAAATTCAGAACACTGAAATGCATAGGGAAAATACTAAAACATGTTGGCTCATCACAGGTGACAAAAAATCAGATTAGTGTCTTACACTCAGTCTCTAAACCACATTACAGGAATGGTATAATTTAAATTATACTCACATTTTATCTCCTATTCTGAAACAAAAAATAATCTCACATTATTAAATGACAAAATAATTCCAGCCTATATCTCAATCTGTTGGTATTAATTTAAAAATACTGCATTGACTAAAAATGTTTACATATTGTTAAGATTGCTATTCAATATGGGACAGTCAGTGGTACCATGAAAGCAAAGTATTCTCAGTGAGTGTTAGGTATGGGGCAGACAGTGAACTTACAGAAGTTCTGAGGTTGGGAGGTGGTTTGCAGAAGCCCTATTTCAGATAGAGCTATTATTACACAAATGGGTGGTGTTCGGGGGGGAGAGGGGAGTTAGTCTCTTCTGAAATGTTTCACTCTTGGGTGACTGACTACCTGAAGGGAGAAGTTTGTCTTGGCTAAGATAACATGCAGAATTTGTTTAGAATTTATGCAGCAGCATGATTAAGAAACTAGGAATGCGTAGCAGAGCTTTCACTGCCGTTCATCCTATGCCATCGGGCTTAGAAAATTTTGGAGAATGAGAACCAGACATGTTCCCATAATTGGCTTTAATTCATTCTGTTCCTGTAAGCCTGGTCCAAAGCTGACCTTCATGAACATAAAACCTGGGAACTTCTAACCCAGTTTCACAACAAAGTCAGTCCCCTAACCTAAGAGCAATTGGGACTCTGACAGGTAGGCATGCATTAAAGCGACCTTAAATATCTGTTCTTGCAATTATGTATACTCATGTTTTTAAAAGAAAATGACATTGCCCATTTATATAGTAGTGCAACTTGCCATACCCTATTGACATGTAGAGACTGTTCACAAGTGGGCATGAAGGTAATATAGAAAGAATAAAATTTCATATTACACTACAAATCCAATGTATTTTAAATAAATATTTTAATTCTATTGTTGGCATTTACAAGTAGAAAGCATACAGTATGTTACAAATATCAAAATGTGAAAAATAGGAACGTTACATAAGTAACAAATGTAAAAAAAGTATTTTCTTACCTTCCCTGAAAGTAAGAAAACTATTCAGCATAGGAAAATATCAGTATCAAAAACACAGTTTAGGTGTAAAAAAAAGTTTTTACACAGTATTAAAAAAATGATCTACAAAAATGACAGAAAGTAAGAAGTGTTGAAATTTGACTCTATATAAATTATAAAAACTGGGTACTTGGGATAAATGTTAAATGATTGAAAAATAAGTCCAATCATAGGCTTTGCTTAGGTCAGTTCTTTAAAAAGCATAGAACATTTTTTTTTTCAATAAATAACGTTTAAAAGTATCTCTGAGAAGGCTGCTGAGAGCATTATTCCACAGTAGGAAGCTGGCAGTGTTCTGAGGACAGCATGCAATCATTTTGTTTGTAGTGGACACATGATGAAAGTCAGACCATCATTGTTTACCAAAAAAAAAAAGAAATCAGAAGTTTTAACACAATTTCATAAGAAAGTTCTAAAGTGCTGAACAAAATGACTTAATTTTAGTACCCACTGTCACGTAAAACTTATTCAAATATTCAGACATTTCTGAGCAAGACTGAATATGGAGTCTACAATTCTGAGAAGTGTTAATAAGTCTTTCATTCAAGGCTAGGAGAACTCTTTTCTACACTTTACAAGGCTCTTGCAATGCAAAACGTAACAATAATACAATGGCAATAATACACAAACCCCACTGTGAAAGCACAAGTTCATATTTCTGCAATGGCAATAGTATTAATTTTAAAAACCACAAATCAAACATTGGTAATAGGAAAAAACTTCCCAAACGCTGCATGCCACGCGACTAGTTACACAATACAATGCATGCAGGAAAAATGAATTCAACCAAGCATATTTAAATTAAAGAGTTGTTTTGAGTCGGGTTCAGCAGCATTGTGGTTATTATTTTTTAAAGTTTCCCGCCCACCAGTCCATACTGGCCAGTTTTGCAAGTGTGCCCATCCTCGTCGCCGGCGTCCTGTGGTGGCTTGAGTGTTTCTTGTTTTTGTGTTTCTGTCCTGCCAGCACACGGCGTCACACGTACTGTTCTGCTTCCCCGTCTTTGGGCACTGGCTGAGTTGTTCCACTTTTGCCTTCTTCGTTTGCTGCTGCTTTTTCTGGGAGAGATGCCAAATCTTTAAAAACATCTACATAGTGGCCAAAGCCAGGGCCCCAGTTCAAAAGGCTGTCCCAGTTGAAATTCCCTGCTTGCTGCCCCAGCTTCAAGGGCAGCGTGTTGTCAGCGCCTGCCGGGGCTGCCGCCTGCGTGCCCACGGGTCCGCCCTCCGCCCTGCGGCCGTGGTACCGCCTCGGCTTCAGTCTGGCCCCGTAGTTATCTTCGTCGTCCGCGTCGGACTCGTTGACTTGGGATAATTTGGGCATCCTGGAGGTGTAGACCATCGGCTTTTCCCTGTCGTATTCCATTTCCGAGCAGGTGAACGACTCATGCGAGTCACTGTCAGAAGAGGATTCCGGGGCTGGGATGCCGTCGGCGGGGTTCCTGGTCCGGGACAGTGGCCTCCGGCAGTCCTCTTCCGAGGAGGACCTGCCGTGGTCCGCGCTGCAGATGCTGGGGTTTCGGGGCCGGGGGGTGTTAAGCCGCTCCACCTCCTCGATGGACAGCCCCACGGGCGGAGAGGATTCCAGGGGCATCTGCCCGATGGGCTGCTTGACGCGGCTTCCGGGCCGGGACCCGTGCGCGCCCAGGGCCTGTGGGCTCTTGCTCCTGCGGCTCAGCCTCGCAGCGTAGTTGAAGAGGCCAGGCGGGCAGGCGTCCCCGTGCACGTCCACAGCGCTCGCGTCCCGCAGGGGCAGGTGCAGCTCCCGGGCCGGGCTGTGCCTGTAGAAGGTGGAGGACTTGGAGAAGGGCGCGGGGCTGTGCCGGGACAGCGGGTTGGGGGTCGGGCAGGCCGAGTGGCTGAGGGAGCCGCTCCGCAGCGCCTGGCTGTACGGAGGCTGGTAGGTCAGGCTGCTGGCCCCCAGGGGCATGGGCGACGGCCTGGCGAAGCCCAGGGGGCTGTGCCGCTGGATGGAGAACTTGGGGGCGTGGCTGCGGAACTGCTTGTAGTGCTGGATGATGTCGGCGTCCGAGGGGGCGATGCTGCTGGCGTTGTCGATGTCATAGTGCTCGATCTCCTGCTCTGGGGACGCCAGGGGCGCGCTGGGGACGGTTTCTGCGCTGTGGGGGAGGTCGGTCTCATCGTAGATGAGGTAGGGGTTCTCTCTCTCGATGATATCCGGCTTGGGGTTCCCTTCAGGCTGCTTCCTCACTGTCATGTCATCCCCGTAGGGGGGGATGTTGTCTGGGTCATCGAAGGCCACGTTCTCACTCCCCTTTTTCTTCTTCTCCTTGGGCTTCTTCTCTTCTTGGGGACTTTTGGTCTTCTTGCCCCTGCACTGGTTGCACAGAATCAGGCTGAGGACCAGGAGGGCCAGGACTGTGGCGCAGCTGCCCACGATGGCAGGCACCGCCCACAGCGGCAGGGAGATCTCTTCCGGGCCCGGGCTCAGCACACAGACGTGCCCGCCAGGGCTCCCAGCTTGGCACACGCGCCCCTGGGGACAGAGGACACCGAGGCAGGCCACCACCGTCTCACAGGTCCGCCCTGTGTGCGATTCCGGGCAGTTGCAGGTGAAGCCTGAGTGCAGGCCAGGCTCGCAGCTGCCACCGTTGTGGCAGGGGCGGGACGCGCAGTCTCCGGGCGGCACGCACTTGTAGGCGTACCACTGGTTCACGCACAGCAGGTCGCCCCAGCAGGGGTTGCTGGCACAGATGTTGGGCCCGCGACAGCCTGTCTTCACAGAGGGGTCCGTCTTGGAGATGGAGGCCAAGCTGTGCTTCCCGCTGAAGGGCAGGCTTTCCCCACCGTACAGCACGGACGCGATGCAGCCATCGAACCCTGCGGGCCAGAGGGAAGGTGTGCGATTTACTTCTTTTTCTATTTGTGTATTAAGTAAGTTTTTAGTCTGTATACCACCAAGAATTGCATACATAGAAATAAGATTTATTGTTAAAATACCTTCAGAGAACAAAAATAGGCCAATAGCTTTTCAATCATTATTAGATGTTGCATGGTCAGTGGATGTGCCCCCAAGAAGTGTGACTATAGTCTTTGAGGAGCAAAAGAAAAACCTTGGCCATCACAGTGGGCTGTGGGCTTCCAAGGGGCGGATTTGGAGAACTGAACATTTCATGAGGTGGGGCTGGCAGGGGTTAAGAAAAAAAGCTCTCAACTGGCTCCTTAGAGGTTCGTAATTATTTGTTATTAAAGCTGAGAAGCAAGCACTTCATTAGATGTGAGAGTGCTAATACAGAGAATGCTCCTGTCCCAGCACCCAAGCATCTCTTGTGCTACCAACCAGAAAGCCTGATTTATACTGGCTTGCTTTCCTGAAGCATCCCAGGGCATTTCATCCATATTCTACAATCAGCCCACTATATAACAACTTATGACCAGGACTCTAACTTGTATGTCCTAGTAGCTCCGTTACTCACCCAGGCATTTTTTAGCTTTCCTCTTGGTTGATGCATCCTTCCATCCCAGTGACCTTCCCATCCTGATCCACCCTCTTTCCACGTGCTCTTGCCTCTACTCTCCCGGTTGTGTTTCTGTGATAGAGGCTCCCTTCTTTCTCCTGCCTCTAACCAGCCATTGACTCACAGGTGGGCTGACCAGACGTCCCATTTTAAACGGGACAGAAAACAGCAGCACTGTCCCATTTCAGATGGTACCTGTGGTCGGCCTACTGACATGAAATGGGGCAGTACTATTGTTTTTTGTCCCATTTAAAACGGGATGTCTGGTCAGCCCACTCAGATATGGAAAGCAGGCCCTCGGCTTGCTTTCCATGCTGCACCCTCACGTTAGACCCACCTGTCCACGCACAGTGCTTCGGTTACCTGCTGGCCACTGGCACGTATTCCCAGCTGAAGCCTGCTCCTGATTCTTCGGGCCCATCTATGCAGAGGTGTCTCTCACAGGTGCTCCACACCCACAACGTCCCCCACCGGGACCTTGCTATTGCCTGCAGACACCGTTCTGCCGGTGCCCTTCTCAGTGGCACTACCCTTCTACTGAAAAGTCAGACACCTTCCTGAATCTCACCAGTACCACCAGCAGTGCGGTTGCTGTTACACTTTAAAAGATGTCTTCCTGACACTTCATGCCAACCCCTCTGCCACCACGCCTCCCTCCCTGGCGCGTGTTGCCTCCAATGAATTCTCCACGCCAGTGCCCGGAGAGCTTGACAAGCAATCACCGTGCGTCCCATCTGGGCACTCCCGTGACTCCTTTTTTTTTAGTACCTTCTCGTTGTTCTAAGAATAAGACCAAAACTACAGCTTGGTCTAAAAAGCCCGACTTCATTCCCCAAATTCATCTTTTACCTGTGACGTCAGCCCCCAGTCTGCTGGCTTCTGTGACCTTGATGTTATCTTTTTTTTTTTTTTTTTTTTTTTAGTTCCTAGCAATATAAATTAATCTTTCATACTTTCCCATCCTTATCTTCATAGTTTAGATTTAAGTACAAAAGCCAACTTTCCAAGAAAGGTTCCCTTTCTCCTTTTTTTGGGTGCTCTGTTAGAATTCTATTGTTAGAATTCTATATTCTTCCTTCACATCATTTATCATAGCTTAAAATATATATTTACTTGCATGATGGGCTGTGTGTTCTCTGAGGCGAGTGGCTGTTTATTGCCCAAAACAGGGCTCAGTAACATCTGCTGTGTGAATGAACAGATGACTGTGAATACCGTATTTTCCCATGTGTAATACACACTTTTTTGCCCAAATTTGTGAGGGAAAAATAAGGATGTGCATTATATATGGGTAGTACTAATTCCGTTATCTCTATAAATGTTTTTAATTCTTTTATTTATGCTTATGAGTTAAAAGTGTAACTCTAGACATCAGTAATGATATCTGTATGAAAAATAATACCCTGGAATAAAATAATTGGGTTTTTTAATATAAAAAAATTTATGCACGAAATTTCTTGTACCTTGGATCTCTGTTCTGTAATTACGTTACATAAAATTTCTTGTACCATAATATGTTAAAAAATAAATGCTAAAATTCCTTTAGAATACAAAAGACAAGTACCTAAATATAAACAAATAAAATTTTAATTAAAAAATTAAAACAAGAGAATTTCCCGTGAAAGTTTGGGCCAAAAATATATGTGTGCATTATACGCAGCAAAATATGGTAAATGCATAAATAAATGCTTGGTGGACAAGAGAAGCATGAAAGCACTATGGTCTGAATTACGAACTTAGTAGAATACAAGCATCTAAAGTAAGTGATGGCTGATAATTTATTCTAAACTTTCTACAGCTAGTTATGCTTGTCTTGGAGTATTCCTAAGAGATACCCTAGGAAATCCAACTACTTTTAGAGGAACCATTTTACTATTCTACACAAGCATTTACCTGTCTGAATATCTTGATGAGCTTGGTTGGGTGGAATTCCTCCAAGAGATATAGTGAGCACGTCGAGGCCACCGAAGTCCTGAGTCGGGTGGATGATGTCTCTGTTATATATCCTGTCGATGGACAAGACCGTGGCTGTTCCATTCTTTCCAACTAGGAAAGTATGCCAGTGGCCGTCTGCAACATACACTTCAGGAATATTTCTCTCCACTTTCCCAGCAACTCCTGCATCTGATGTAAAATGTACTTTGCCATTCTTAATCTATAAACATAGTAAAATAATGTACAGTTAAACTATGCTATGCTTGAATAAAAAACTAAAATAAAATAAAACCTTACAACATTAACCAATTTAAAGTAAATAGAGTAGCTGAAGAGACTTTGCTGTATTAGAATGTACTTACCTATCTGCCTGTACGATTTTAGGTAACATACACCTTCAAACATAATAGTTTCAGTGGTTTCCAAGGTGTTACACCTAACTTTTCAAGATCCCTAGAATTCTTTTCCACAACACTATTGTGATAATAAAGTGTCCATTTTAAGTAAATTAAAAGTTTTTTTTGTTATTTCTTATGATTTAATGGCAAGTGTAAAAAAATTGTCCAGTTTAATAAATGGCCCACAGTGACCAAAAATGTTAAAACTACTTGTAAGAAGAAAAATCAATCCCTACCTGAAAATGAAGCATACTTGGAAAAATAAAGACAAAAATAAATTGTTTTATTTGTCATCTATTACATACTGGAATCCTTTGTTGTTATAACAACTATGATGAATAAAGGGTGATTTCTTAGAACGAGGTGTCTGGGCCAGTCTCCAACGCACCTAAGGGATATGTGGTTTCTTTTACTTCTCCCAGCAGAACATGGCTAACAGCATGCTGCTACTCCAGTTTACAGCCACCAAGTTTCCAGTAGTCTGAGTAGACACTTTAGAAAATAACATCATTTATGGGGCAGGATGAACATTTAGTTCAGAGAGTATAATCCCATCAAACTCCCAGACAGAGGTGGTGCCTCAGCTGGGGGATGAAGTGACAGTGCCTCTCAGATGACAGGGATAAAGGGGTGGGTCATTCTAGTTTGTCTGTTGGATCAAAGCTATATTTACATGCAACAGTCACATCTGGTAGAACTAAAAACCAGTTCATTTTTACTGTGGAAAATATGCCTAACACATTTACATATGTTATTCGTATTGTACTACTTTACTAAAACAGTCCCTCTAGATAGTAATATATTTCAAAACCAATCTCAGAAAGAGAAAAAAGAGAATTGTGGTAAAATGACAATAACACATCATCAAATGGGCCACATCTCATGACGTGCAGTAAACTTCTTTGATGATAGCCAGGGTCTTTTTTGGAAAGAAGCCTTGGGAAGAGACTTCTCCCAGCTCGGGGTTTCTCTGCTAACTGATCTTACATCACCATTTTATTCGCATAATTCTGGTGAGCGAGTCTTCAGAACATACCATAGAATGGACTGGTAACAACACAAGTTCCCATTATAACACTCTTAAGGTTTTCCTTTTCCCCAGTGATACTCCACTGAACTCCTGTATTCCTAACTTTCAAAGTATCATGCTAATGTTTTGCTGTTTTATTCGTTCAATTATTTTTAAATAAATTAATTTTTTTAATAAATAAATGAACAAATAATAATCTATAGAACTCTGAATCCCTCATCCCAATTGTATCCAAATACTTAGCCTCACTTCAAACACACACACCCAAACGCTATGCACCTGGACAATGGAACTGGCTTGGAGTGGAAAGGAAGTCCATCGTCTGGTATACAGGACTCCAAACACAGAGCTACATGATATGCCACCAGAGCAGAGGTCTGTGCAGCACGAACTACAGCATCAACACACTTACACACCAGTACCCTTGCCTTTTGTTTTTCTCTCTGAAGTTTTCTCTCCTTAATTTCTTCTTTAGCTGAACAGACACTATTCTTTAGATTCTCATCTCTCTTCACATTGCTATTGCTGCCCACTGCTGACCCTCACGCCTCGAGCCATATGGAACCCCATTTACCCACCCTTTTTCCATTTTTAAAAAATGTGTGTGCATGAGAGACAGGGAGAGATTGACTGATTCAGAGTAAGCAAAAAAATAGAAAGAAACTAGCGGAAAGTGAGCCAGAGGAGGGGGCCTTGGTCACTGATAAGCTCGCTGATAAGGAGCTTCCTCAGCAGGGCGTATTCCTGTCGGCCCCTGGCCACTCTCTTCCTGTCCAGTTAGTCCCCCTAATTCACTATTGTTTTCTTTGGTTTTAATCTACTCACTTTACCTGCCAAGCCTCTTAATCTCCTCTGAAAAGCTCCTTTTCAGACTCATACAAAACAAATGTGCATTTTCGTCTGCATTAAGTCATTATTTTCATTCATTAGCAGTTACTTTTCTAAGTGCCTGCTACCAAGGTACCGAACCTGGATCAGCTGCACACTGCTGTGCTAATGGAAATGCCAAGTTTTAGGGGTGATAAAAATGGATTCTGACATTCAGCTTCTTCCTTAAGGAAGAAAAATTCTGTCTCTGATTTCTTCAACCACATTGTATTTTGTATCTCTTGGCTTGAACAAACGCTGTAGAAAAATATTTCATATGTCATTTAAATGGCACTAGGACTTGGAAGCAGCTTAACAGATAAAGTGCACCCCTCAATGTCAAGGCTCTCAACGCGCATAAAAATGCCTCATGCGGGCTGTGAAGGTCTAAGCTCTCTACTTCTTTACTTACTTGGCTTCTAGGAAATTTTTGATGAAAATTATAAATACCAACTAATAACACTGTACAGTGACTTATATGCTTTCTTTTTGCAGTCGCTATATTAATTCCGAAACTGGGCTTTCTGTTTCCAAATGGAGATAAAGTTCAAGCTAAAGATGTTCTCTAGCACTGGGAGAGGGCAGCTCCTCAGGCAGAGCACTGCTGACACATCGGACTGAATAACTCACTTCCGTGGGGTGCTATGCTTGTGCACTGCACTAGGGGGTTATAATAGGAGAATTTTAAACATTTTTTTTACTGCTTATTAAAGATATATGTACATGGACTATATAACCAGTTTTGGCTTGATAGAGAGAAATTTTGAGAAGAGGCTAAACTTTAGAAGTAAACATCTGTTTCTGTTTTTAGTATTATATGTGAATTAAATCTAGCAACTGTCTATGTATTTTACTTTTTTCTTTATTAACTAAGCTTCTAGTAATTTTCAAAACAATATTGATTTGTAAGTGAAAAGAATCAGTAAATCTAGGTTTGTTTTCTTAAGAATTTACCGAAATTCATGTAAAATTATGAGTAGAATTATACAAAATAATACAGAAAGCAGTCAATATAACTAAACTAAAAAGAATGATGATCTAAGACAGCAGTTCTCAACCCGTGGGTTGCGACCCCTTTGGGGGTCGAACGACCCTTTCACAGGGGTCACCTAAGACCATCGGAAAACACATCAGATATTTACATTATGATTCATAACAGCAAAATTACAGTTATGAAGTAGCAACGAAAATAATTTTATGAGGGTCACCACAACATGAACTGTATTAAAGGGGTGCGGCATGAGGAAGGTTGAGAACCACTGATCTAAGAGGTAAAGTCTTATTTGTGGGAAAGACAGCAGAATAATCGTTTCAGAAATTACGACAGCTAGGGGCTGATGCCAAATACATATCTAATGAAATTCATACCAGTTTAATGTCTCATGTATAATTAAGAAAAAACAAATTATGTAAAAGCTTAATGATAAGTCAATCAATTGTTCTCATGAACTATGATGTTTAAAATTTATTTATTTAAAAATTATTGGGAGAATTTAGCTATAATTTTACTTAATATTTAATTTCCAAGATACTTAATTTCACAGGGTTTTCATCTAGATAGTAAACTGAATATATGCTCTAGAATAAAGCCAGATATAATTTCAAAATATTTTTCCTCCTCCTAGTCCTGCCAGTTATTATACACACATACTAGTGTTTGAAATAATTGTTAAGAGAAAAGCATTGTTTCCATTTCAAAGACATACTGTCTTTCTTGTTTCACTTGGTCTATAAGTTGGGGAAAAAAAGCAGTATCAGTTTTTCTCAGACACAGTAGGTCACATCAGATTCTTCCTATCCCGGCCTACCTAGCAGTGGGCTCTGCTCTAAGCCAAGACCAAAGCGTTAGAAACCAAACCATTCAGATCTTTGTTCCTCTGACCGACGCCTGGGAAACAGTTAAGAGAGATGGCGTTGGAGCCATGCCCAGCGTTAGTCAGAACTCCAATGGGTTGTGAAAGGAAAGGACAGAAGTCATGGGAGAAGTGATCTAAACCACGACACAGCAGGTGGGCTGATCGAATGAAGTCACCGTGAGCTTTCATCTTACCTTCACAGTGGTGTAATTGCTGCTCTCTTGGATGTGGATTAAAACGCCATTCTCGCTTCTCGTCCTGAATTTTACTTCCAGACTGTTCACACCGAAAGGCTCCAGCGTGGACCCGCGAATGCTCTGTCTTAGCAAGTACTCGCGCTTCTCGTTCTGGCTCATGTGGTAGTCCAGGCGCCCCCTGCCTTCCAGTGACAAGGCTGTGTCAGGGGTCAGGGCTGCAAGCCGACAAAAATGGGAAAATAAATGCTCCCGCCACTTCTTCTCTTGTGTTTTCATTTATTTATTTTATATATATATATATATATATATATATATATATATATATATATATATATAAAATAAAATAATTTTATTGTTAGACTTTGTTGTCAAGTTACACAGGTTCCAGGTGTACAACTAATTCTATAGTGCCTCATCTGTTGCATTCTATGTTCACCATTATTTCTTAAAGAGCAGCTATAGGTGACAAAAATAATAGAAATGGGACAATGAAAACATTAAGTTTTGGGATTAATGTGCCCCAAGTCCCCTCTTGAAAAACTAACTCCCACTTGTGAATTACTGTATAAGTTGATTTCAAATGCTTAAATCCATTTCAGAATCATGAGATGTAAAGCATTTTAAAAGTGGCATTAATCATTTGGGAAATATTCATTAAATATCTGCTACTTGATATAAATTATGACTACCCTAAGAGATAGCTACCTTTTAAAATTTTTGGAAACACAAACATTATTTGTTTGTAATTTTCACTGTTTTCCAAACTTCATAAATGAATATATGTTTTCACAGATAAAATGATTTGTAATCTTTAAAGTCTCTAGCACATTAGAAACTTGAACAAAAAAGTGTACAATCAAGCATTTATATTTGTAAATAACTTCATGATTAGTAATAATCATGTGGAATGTCATTTATCATGTATAATTTATCATAATTGGATAAAATGTTCACACTGCGGCAGTATAGAAGTCTGCGACTGTCTACGGCCATACCACCCTGAACATGCCCGATCTCATCTGATCTTGGAAGCTAAGCAGGGTCGGGCCTGGTTAGTACTTGGATGGGAGAAGTCTGCGACAGCAAAACACCCAAACAACGGACATAAAGAAAATGAGCTCAAAAGCGTTGCAGCACGGCAGTGCATGCCTCATAAAGGTAAATTTTATACTATGTGAATTATTGTCAGTTTTTAAAACAATAAGTCATTTCTCAAGCCAATGACTCATTTCATATTCCAGATATAACTGGGTTCCTACTTACTAAATACTCATTAGTTTAAAAAAATATCATGTGACAAAGTACTTTCTCTCTGTTTTGATTTTATCCTAAATAAACACAATTCTACCTCTGCTACTAACGTCTTTTTGATTGTAGCGTATCCTTAATTTAATCGTGAATTTCTATCCATTCTCATAATAGAATCAAATGACTTTTAGAAAGTAGTCAGTTAACTGCAATGATTTAAGTAGCAACCACTTATTTGAAAGTGAAGCAATTTTTTATACAAGAGACCCTATTAGGGTTAGTTAGTGGGTTGTATAGCTTGAAATTAGAAAATGCCACAGTCTAATGATGGCTTGAACATCGTTAATATCTTAGTAACAATAACATTAGGGTTTAGAAGAAACAAATAATAGAACATTTAAAAAGTAATATTAAAAACCAATTCTAGTTAGTAATTGCAAATTAAAATTCAAGTGTCACCTTTAATTGTAATAGATTACAATGCAGTTGTATGAAGTTTTGAGCTCAGTGTTCAGTGATTTATTATTTATACTTTGCTACTGAATACAAAATATTCACCAGAGAAATATCCCCTAAGGACAGATAATATTAAGTCAAAGCCTGCATATAGCCCCTGGCCTTGTAAATTGCCTGGCATGCTTATCAATAAACAAAAAATAAATGATGTTTAGAAAATGGAAATTAATTACTTATTTAGAAAACAGCTCTAAAAGGATGTGGATAACTCTTCCTCAAGTTTAAAAAGAAATTTAAAAATGTGAATATATTCTACCAATTATTGCCCATTTAATATTTTCAGCATTTAGAATGGAGGCAATTCAATTGCATATTTAGATGCATCTACTTATACTTTTCATGGCTACTGTCACTTCCAGTGGGAGGTGAAGCGGTCGCATACATTTTTCACAGTATTTCCCGGTCACGCCTTCCCTGCAGTGACACTGCTGCCACGACCAGTGGTCCGTGCACGTGCCGCCGTGCTGGCAGGGGGTGCGCGTGCAAGCGCCTTCCAGCCTTGGGCACCTAAGAGCGAATCACAGGGGAGACTCGTAAAGCACAAAACGAAGTGGGGGGATCTGTTAGAACCAGAGACAAATGTCTATTAACCTGTTTAGTTTCCTGCACTCAGTTCTTTGAAACTCAAGTGACTTTTGTAGCATCTAATCAAACTAGATGCTGTCCTATAACACATGACCATGACCTGCCTCATTCATTAAAACAAAACAAAAAGAGATCAAACAACATCTTACACACTAAAGAAAAAGAGGTGATAATTTGTTCTTTGAATTCTTAATTGAGCAAGACATCTGAGTCAAATAAACACTTTGGTTCCTGTGATCTCCGGGCTGTGTATGTATCTGAGCACGCAGGTCCTTCGCCAGATGACTCATGTGCACTGAATGCCTACCACATGCCAAGTGCTACTCCAAGCATGGAGATGGAGATCAAGTGATGAAAAAAATCCATGTGTTCATGGAATATTTACTTTTCCTTGTGGGGAGACAGACAAAAAACCCAAAACATTAGGTAAAGGTGTGTACCACATTAGAAGGAAGTTCTCTGGGAAAATTAAGACAGAGAAAGGGTATTAGCATCTTGGAGGGGTTGCTGGATCTCTAGATTGGGCAGTGAAGGAAGGACCCCTTCTTGTAAAGACCTAAAGAAAGTGAGAGAGCAAAGTATGTCTGCTAGAAAGTCATTCCCGGCGAGGAGACGGCCAGTGAAATAGCCCCGAAGTGAACGGTACCTGGTGTGTTTGCGGAACACAGAGGGGCCCACACGTGGGGAGCAGAGTGAATGAGGGGGCATGGGGGAGCTGAGGGACCGGCCAGATCGCCAAGGCCTTGTCAGTCAGGGTCAGAACTGACTTCTGTTTCTAAGTGGTCACTTTGGTTGCTGGCAGACTGGACATGACGTTTACAGTCAGAGGAGTCAAAGGTAAGTTTAAATGTTTTGGTTGAGCAGGTGCATGGGCTGAGTTATCCCTGAGACAGCTGCAGAGGGAGCAGGGTGGGGAGGAGTTGGGCAGGAAGGCCAGAGTTCAGTTTCAAACTTAAATTTGAGATGTTTGTTAGAAATCCTCATGGAATATTGGGTAGGCTGGTGATGCGAGGTTCAGAGGAAAGGCCAAGTTCATGACAACCATTCGAGTTGCCAGCTTTAGAGATGGTACGGAAAAGGAGGAGTATAAAAAATGATTTAAAGAAGAGATAGGGGTACAAAGCGGGGCGGTTCAGGAGGTGAGATGAAGAACCAGGGTAGAAAACGAGGAGTGTGCTGTGTGCTGCTGGATAAACTAATTGAGTAGTTTGGGGGCAGAAAGGGGTGGCCTGTTTGTAATGTTGCTGAAGTTCAAATAAGACAAAAACTAACCACTGATATTAGCAAGAGAGAGGTCATTGCTCACTTTCACAAAGAACAACTTTTCAAAGAAGAAAGAAAATTAATATGGGAGGGACAGCCTTCATGCTTATATGTAAAACGATTTCATTTCAAGTAGGTTTTTGTGTACATTATTGCTAATACTTGGGATGTCTCTGGTTCCTTTCCATTCTATTTACCTACTTAATTCACACAATCTTCACCATAACTCTATAAGGCAGAATACATAAGGGCTGTCCGAAAAGTAGCCAGCCACAGAATATGAAAAACAGAGGCATTTAAGGGCTGGATTTTTTCTGGACAGCCCTCATATACCTACATATGTACATACATACCTTCTTTCTTAAGACTCCAGAAAGTTAAGACTTAACTTTATAATTAAATATTGTATTTTATGCAAAACAAAATTTCACAGCTATAAATAAATATTTAAAATTCAAAGCAATGTAAAACATTTGGCAGTTTTAGGGCTTTGGGCACAGCAATTTCATCTTTCAATGCTCAGTTATTGTACACATCCTGCATTTTCTTTAAAAAAGTGAGAAATAAAACCACCATACTGATCGAGGATGCCTTGTGTGGCTAGAGCTTGGCTGGGCTCCAGAGGCCGTCCGTTGACCGCAAACTCCATTATGCACCCCACAAAATCATGGCTTTCCACGTGTCCTCGCCTCTTTAGGACCGGTTCCAAAGATCTGATGCCCCCAACTGTGACTCGATTTGGCTGGACGTCGAGAGTCCTCCATGAGAAAGAAAGGTGCATTAGTACCAACACTATAGATTTCAGCAGAACGTTTGGTTTAAAAACAAGTGACGATAACTTTGTGTGGCATGTGTTGCATATAGCATGTAAATTTGAGTGGAAAATATTACCTACTAATACATGTCTACCAGATACCTATAGGATCATTAGGTTCTTAAGGCGTAATCATAGTAAAACTTATGGAAATGATATTTTTAGTCAACTGAGGTACATGTTGGATTAGCAAGGAGGAGCACATTGTCAGAAGATAAAATCCAGTAGGAGGAGTGAGCACTCTAGTAATAGCAGCATCAGCTTATATTCTCCTTTACCACCGAGATGATAACTGAGTACCAGTAAGTTGATTAATGCAATGGATTAGGTGTCGCTATTTATTCTCTGTGACTCTATTAAAATCACTTATTTTTTAGGTGGGGTAATGCTGGGTTTCAGCAGGTTGAGTTGCTCCAGAAAAATATCTGTTGATAACTGTCACATACAACGCTCAGGGAATGTGTTTAAAAGGGTGGGGTCTTCATCCTAACCTTGCAGGCCCCAGGTCTCAGCAACTATTTTATGAAGCTTCTCAGAGGAAAGGCTATGTTAGTCTTTCCTTTGTCTAGCTTCAGTCTCATCGCTACCACTTCATTTCACACCATTTTTTAAAACATATTTTGTACAGTAATTATTGACTTTTTAAAGTACACAAATCCCTTTGGAGATAACATATCTTAAACTTTTATGTAATACTTAGCATAATAAAATTACTTTCAAATGTATAATTTCCTTTTTTAGGTCAAGTAATAATAAAGACCAAAGTAGGAATTTTACTTACCAATCATCTGAAACTGCCACATTACTGACAGTGCAGTATCCCGGTTCTTGACTCTCAGAACAAGAGTCCACAGTTAGGGAAGCTGCCTGCACATCAAGAGGAGGAAATGTTCACCTTAAGTTCTATTGTCCCTGACTCCCTCTTTAACAAAACTGCCCAGAGCCTGTTTCTATGTGGACATGATTTTGAAGTTATGATCATATATTTGACTTAGTGTATTATGATAAATACAATGTTAAATCATATTTCTTTGCTATGTCTAAAAGGAAAATTGTGAAATCACTACACATAAAGGGTGGAAAGGTGCTTTGAAAAATTTTCTCCAATCTCCTTGTTTTATAGATGAAAAAATTAAAAATGCCAATTAACGTCTCTTAGAATATCACAGAGTAGGTCTAGGACAGCTTTCTGAGGTTAAATGTATTCTACTACACAGCTGGTCTAACAAATGAAAAAATAAAAGTTCTGATTTTCTTCTTCCAGTAATACAGCACCCATTTATAAAAAAAACTTGAAAATACAAAGTAATACTATTACAATAACCTATAGATTGTAATACTTGCATTAACAATAAAACTTGAGATAAGTAAAGAAATCAATTAGATGCTCTTTTCATTTATAACAAGAATCATTATTTATAAATAGCCTGTTACAGCATATCTACATATAGTCAGAATGCATTATTATATACTGTTACAGAGTAGGAACTCCCCAATAATATTTAAATCACAACGCTAGTTGTTTTTGCATCCTATGAGATGCATTACCTACCCCCTCAGACAAGAACCTTCTGTGTAGTAGAATACTCCACGTGATCAATGAACAAAGTTGTCAAGTCATGATCACAAGGCCCAAGAATATGACAGAAATCAGGGCTCTATACTGGGCAGTGGTCACTGGGGTTGGCTGCAGTCCAGTTTAAGAACAAGGCTATTGCATATGCATGTTATTCTGGGCTCTACAATACTGGTGTGATGCCCCTCCTTTGCTCTCCAAGCTGCAGTGAGTTCTGCAAATAACGAAACTTCACATATTTTAGTTGGTGAAATTACAAGGATGATGTTCAGAGTGTGGTATTTCAGAACATGGCCAATAAAGCACAGGAAGGGGCCTAACCTCAAATCCAGGAGGTCTGAGGGTTTCTCTCAATGCACGGAACAAAGGTTCTACCTAAATTTATTTGAATACCAGCAAACAAACAACAGAAAAAAAAAAAAAACAACCTTTGTCCATTCAGACAGCAGAAATATAAGCACAGTTGACCCTTGAACAATGCAGGGGGTGCCAGCCCTCATGCAGTTGAAAATCTGCATATAACTTTGACTCCCCCAAAACTTAAGTATCCATGTGGGATTAGTTTCAGAACCCCCTGTGGATACCAAAACCCATGGGTGCACCCTATATGAAATGGCACAGGACAACGCGTACAATCAGCCATCTGTCTCCAAAACAGTACAGGTGTTTATTGAAAAACATCTGCGTATAAGGGTACCCACGCAGTTCAAACCCTGTTCGAGGGCCAATGGTACTATACAAGTATTCATTTGTAAGAATGGTTATCATTTGAGGTGAATTTTAATAAAAGCAAAGCAAATGTAAGAAACATAGCCCAGGGAAGCCTAACACATTGACCAACATTTACCCTTGACTCATACACAAAGACATCTGTCTGGTTTTCTGTCTTCCTGAGTCAGGTCACTGTCATATGTACAGAAGCGTTTTGTTACCTTAACATCCTATTTCTATCAATACTGCATATGATTTTGAGGGATTGGTCACAGAAATACATATTTAGATGGGAGATTTATAAAAGTACATCTTAAATACCTCCTTTCAGAAATAAATAATGGATTCAATTTATAGTTATTGTGCATCAAATATTACTGGCTGAAATATTTTAAAATATTTCCATCAGTTAATTATTTTAAAAGATTATAAGCTCCATAAGATGAACTCTCATGAGCCATGTCAATTTCTTTCCTTGCCACCTTCTCAAGGAAATTATAATAAATACAAGTATCTTTAGGAAAGAGGTATACTTCTCATTTAGTTAACTCTTTTAATAGTTAATAATGTTATCCTGTGATCTATAAAATTGAGTGACATTCAGTCTCAAAAGCAGTATTAGGTTTTCAACGATATAATTTTTCTTGCTTATGTTGACCGTTTGATTTTAACACAATTCCCTGTATTTCTAAAGCAAACAGTAACACGTCTGTATGTATGAGCATACTTATGCAAAGCTATCCATCCATTCTAAAGTGATGAACTAGACAGTGTCATATGAATATTTATGAATGCCTCAACTAGAAAATACAGCTTAGATAATGGTATCATATTTTAGTCTAACTTAATATTTAATATAGTTTTCTTATTTTCTAAAACCTTGGTTATACAAGTTAAAGAACAAATACCCCAGGGAAAGTTCTGTTTGAACACTGGCTCACATACTTCAATCTCCAGTCACAGGCACCTTTTACTGTTGAATTTTTCTACCAGTACCACCGTGAATTGAGATGTTTCTATCCTCTCCGTGCAATGATTCAAAGCTGAGAAGTTAATGATTTTACCAGTTTCCAACAAAAACCTTTTGAACTGCGGAAAACAGATTCAAAATCCAGTAGGGACCTCATTTTGGATGTTTTTTGAAATGGGGAGACGTTTTTCCTCTAACCGAAGTAATAATGACAAGGGTGTTTGGAGTTGGAATTTGGTATCATACAGAACTTGATAGCTATGGCCACATATTACAAACAAAGAGTTATTTTCTCTCTCCCTTTGGGCATACCGCACAGTAGTTCTCTCTCTCTTTGCTCTCCCTCTTCCTCCCAAGCCATTTGAGAAAATCAAATGTCCATGAAGTTTAAAGGGACCTTGGAGGTAAAATGGTCTATTCCACATAAGGGTCCACCGCCAGCATCTTAGCAATATTGTGATCTCACACCTGCTTGGAGAACTGGGGTGAGGTGGTACCTCCTATCCCTAATATCAGGAAATCATAAGGGCCTTACCATTCCTGCTCTCCGGGCAATCACAGTGTGAAAATGTCCATCCGACACCTTCTTCATGGTGGTGAGTTTATATGTACCGCTGCCCAAATTGTAAGAGAATCGTAGTCTTTCTTCAGCAATTTCAAGGGCCAAAAACTCAGCCCGGTCCCCTGTCTGGTTGTCATAGTTGTAAAGCAATAAAGCATGACTTTTAATAGTTGCAAATTTGACATAAATATAGTTGTTATTGGGATCCAAGCTGGGAAACTCCATGTATGATAACTCCTCAAATCCATAACTGTTCAACTCGCAGTGTTTTCCAAAGACACCTGTAGGTGGGAAAATCGACAAGTTGACACATCAAATTCCAATGGAATTTTATTAAATGACTTTAAGCTATTTTTAAATTACAATGAGTCATACTTTTGACATTTGTTATTACTCTTCAAAGAATACTATCTAAATTAAATAGAAATAAAATTACGTGATGATCTGTGGAACACGGAAGAGATGATAAACGGATGAAGTTACTCGTCCTTGGCCAATGAGGGAACATACCTAAATGTGTCCCATTTCTAAAAACTAGAATTAACAGAATGAAGTGTGTCTGAAAAGATCTCTTTCCTGGGCAGCTTTCAAATTAGTTTGTCTCCTAGTTTTAATATGCTGTCATTTTCAGACAAATACTTCCTTCATAATACATAATTCTTAAAAACAATTTTAATTCAACTGAAGATGGTAAATTCCATTTTGACTTAAAAAAGAGTTGCTGTGCTCGTGGTATTTTCAAGGGTCCCAAAATTTGAGAAGGGAATCAATCACTGCTTTTAGAGAAGGAAATAACTGTCTTAGTTTTTATCTCTTTCTTGTTTCCTACCCACTTTGGGCATGATTTACACCAGGCTACTTGGAAGCAGCTTTCTGTTTTTCCAAAATCCAGCGTTCTCACTTGCTTGTGTTGGTTCTTTTTCAAAATTGAAAAATGAGTTTTATTGATGTTACAATGCTTTGCCAAAATTCTTTTCCCACAAATATTAGTAGACTAGCAAATAATTGGAAAATTAACCCATGCCAATACATCATGACTCTTATGAACTCGCAAAATTCCTTAATTTTGGCTGCACATCGCTTGTAAATGCGTAACATTTCGAGTTGGGGAATTGTTCAGCCAGAAGGAATCAAGGCCATCATTCTACAGAATATTTAAAACTTGCCTAAGGCCGCAGAACCATGGGAGACAGAGCCAGTAGTTGAGGCCAGATCCACTGATTGTCTAGTTGTTTTGCTACACCACATTTTATGTCCAAATGCTCCTTAAATTAATATGGCCTAGAAACTTCTATAAAAGCCTGTGTCTATTATTTTTCTTTTCCTGTAAAGGCTGAGATAATGGTCATGGTAATAAATATATATAATTAACTGAAGATAAAGGCAAAAGAATTATTAGAATCATATATGTTATATATCATATTACATGAACATTTAGTTATCATATATCTTATATATAATCTATCATATAGTATTTATATAGTATCTATAATTTGTATTTATATACAGTATTTTAAATTTATTTCTATTAAACATGTATGTGTTTTGTTATATATACCTTATTTATGTAGAAGGAGTAACCAAAGTTAAAGAAAAAAAAAAAAAAAGATAAAACATACAAATAAAATAAGATTATTGAAGAAAAATCTGTACTACAGGTTCCCTCAGGTTGACTGATTAAATTTTAATAAAGCTATGAAAATGTGCTAAAATTAAATATACATTTATATAGAAAGTATATGGATCCCAGTAAGATGTTCTACATTTTTATACAAATACTGTATTTTAAAACATGGAAATATTTCTTTATGGAATATTTTTTTCTTTTTAAGGAATTTTGTTATTGTTTCTAGAGATAGGTAGATTTTTGTTCTTGAAATATAATAATTAATTTTAATGAGGATTTAAAAACTGCCTTTCAAATGAAATGCCATGAACTGAACCTGCATAAAAGTCAAGAGAAAGTACTAAAATTACTCTAATAAGGGATATGTTTTGTGCATGCATGTGTCTGTGTATATACATATACATATGTGTGTATATGTATAATTTCATATACATATATATGTACATAGGTATATGAATATGACGCTATACATATATAAAGTTACAGTTATGCAGGCTCTCTTTATACAGTCATAAGCACTTTTTGTTTTCCTAAAATATCTAAAAATCTAAAAAATTTTAATCTAAAAAATTTTAATAAATTTTTCACTGATGAGAAGGTAAGCAGTGCAACCTTTTTTTCTAACTTCAGAGTTAAGATGTTGTTTTATAGGAGGCAAGTGTACCTACCTACCTCCAGCTATTTGTTTGAGGCATTCCATCTGCCATTTCTATTTGTATATTTTACCCACATTCAATTTGAAAAGAAAAATACTTCTTCCTTTTTATCCCTCTGGTCTCAAATCATGTATCATTGTTTAAAGATTTTTTGTTTTGTTTTGTTTTTGTAAATGCTTCAGTTGTTCTCTGACAGTGTCTAAGTTTAAATAATTTTTTCTTTTCCACTGGAAGGAGTAGGGTGAGAAATTTGCACTTCCAGCTACATAGGAGCTGTCTCTGTTTCGGTTTACATGGTTGTCCAGTCCCTTGGACCCCAAACACTTCCAACCAACAGGCAGTGACTGTTGTAACAGCTACACAGTAGCAACTGTTTGTTTGGATTTAGTCTCAATTATCTTAAATCCCAGAGTTGCCATTGGAATGCAAAGAACTTGTAAAAAAGGCAAAGGACCTTTGTTCAGTTGTTCATGGCTTTCCCACTCTCCACTCCAGGCCTCGTACCTGATTGTGCTTATGTGTAGGAAGCAGCACCCTTTAGGACGCCAAGACATCATTGCAGGGACGATGTTGTAGGATATCTAACATGTTTATTTTTGGCCTTGATCTACCTTTCACTGCTTCATGAGCATTGCTGGTGAGACTCTCAAAGAAAAAAGGAGGGGCACTAGGAATGCCATTCTGGACTGAAAATAAAATTGTGTTCTAGTGGTTCTACCATCTTGGGGTAGTTTAGCTTTTCTTTTTTGACTTTAGACAATACCCTCAATGTCTGGACCTCAGAACCAGTGCTATAATGTATGGCCCTCAATGACACATTTTTATATTTGGTTTTTCTTTATTGATGTGCTTTATAAAACAAAACTAGATAGAGCCATGGACTTATTTGAAAATGGATTAATAGTACATTTTACTGGTTACTAGAAACCTCAATTTCTTTTTAAGTTCTATATCCAATATACATTAAGATGTGTCACTTTTCAGGTCCACAGTACTGTAAGAAAAGACCAGAAAAATATCCTCCTTTGCTTATAGAGAGAGACAGGGTCTCTACCTACTGCAGGATACATGGAGATGAAACCTATAGTGTGGGGTAGTCAGCCTGCAAAGTAACGGAATGACCATAAACCCAATGAGACAGGGCACATTAAAATGAAAGCTTCCTCCAAAGCTTTCCCCATCGTCCTTGGCCGTCTCATGCTCAGTCCCTCGGCATCCGAGGGACACCTGGGCGGAATCGTGGAGTTCATTCCACCACGGTGAATTTGTGTGTAGGTGTACAAACTAATTCTAACCATTTTCTTCCTCAAGAAAATACATTTGTTTGCATTTTGATTAGTTACATTGATACTATCTACAAAAAAACCAATCATGAAAACCTCCTGGTTAGTTACTAAATCCTTCCAAGTAAGTGGTTAAATGAGTATAAAAAACAAAAGCAAAGCAAAACAAAAAATCATTTTGACTGATTATCTTTAAAGATTTAAAATAGAGAATGACATCAAATAGTATCTGGAGGACTTTTTATTTGATAGGTTCTAGGCTAAAAAGAAGGCATCCACAAGTACTTGAGGGAAAATGTCCGGAGGAGACGTCAAATTCCATTGTCTTGAGTTGATCGTTCCTATACTAACAATCAGAACAATACATCCAACAGGATTCCCATAATTCACTTTTAAGAATATTTAACATTTGAGATGTTATTTTGCTGAAATCTCCTGAGTACAATGCCTGATGTTTTCTCAATCATTCGAGGTCCTGATAAAACCAAGTGTTAAACCACGTCAGAGCACATGGCCGTTGCCTAGGCGTGAGGGAGCCGTACTCACCGAACGGGCAGTGGCAGTAGTAGGACTCCACCGCGCTCTGGCAGGAACCGCCGTTGAAGCAGGGGCTGCACTCACAGTAATTGACCGAAGACTCGCACATTTTCCCTGAAAGGTGCCAAACGCGTTAAGAATGCCTACGTGTAAATGTACTAACACCATCACTGAGCAGTAATCCTATGCAGAAATCTATCCTGAGAGATGACAGAAGAAGAGCTTGAAGAAAAGAAATATGAGAACATTTTATTGGACATGAGGAAACTGGAATATTATCTCAGAGTTCGGTATCTTATTTAGTTGTCCTATTATAAAATATTTAGGAAATGATAACATTCAGGGAAATTACAAATGGTGAAAATATTTAAATGTTTTCACTCAATTTATTTTCTCTTTTCAATGTCAGTTAATTTTTCGTATTTTATAATTGAAACTTTTACAGTATAGTTTTCACTGTAGAGAATTACTTAGACTTTTTTTAAAGGTGAGAATCAATCTTATTTAGCTTATTTGTCAAACTAAAACCCTTTGACTGTCAAGAAATATCCCACACATACCTGTTGTAAAACAAAATAAGACGTAAGAAAACCCATCAAATACATTTTCAAATACTTACCAAGATTTATTCTCAACTACAGATTATGTGTACTTTGTATTTTAAATAATAATACCCAACTAGTGTTATTTTTTCAATTTATAGACTTTTCTCATATTATTTAATAAATCAATATATATATTATTATAGAAGTTTCAAGTCTCCTGATTCTTAGCAACAATGTGATACTATTGAGTTCTTAATTTCCATTCATTGACAGCATTTAATGAACTTATTTCATTAGAGTTTATTTCTTTAAAGCTATTTTCTGCTTCCCAGAGTGACTGTACTAATGCTTTTATTAAATGTCTCATGAAAACATGTAAGTTTCATGTGCACAACTAGACTTAGTGTTGAGCACAGACAATCCATTTCATCATAACTATGCTTTAAAAATAGTCAAAGTTTTTGTTTAGTTCAGTTCTGCTTTTGTGGCTTGATTATGTAGCCACAACTGTTCTGGTTTGAAATTATGAGTCAGAACTCATGACACTGCTAGCAAACATGTTTCTCTACATCACTGGGTTAGAAACACATTTTTTCCTTTATAAATAAAATGGGGAACCTCCTTACAAGGCAAAACACTAACTTTGGAATACCTTTCTATCCTAAGGGGAAAGAATAAAAATAAACAAGTTACCAGTCTAGAGGCACAGAAATTATGTTTCAAGGACTGTACCAATCTGATACATTTGGGAAATGGGCAAGACAACTTGCCCCTAAGCCTGTGCAAAGTATCACACCAGAGAGATGCTGTGTCATAAACTCTCTCCTCTGGTCTTTTCCAGCTGGATTTGGGACAGATTATTTTAAGAGATTTTTTTTTTTTCCTTAAGTACCAGTATTGCCCAATAGAGAATAAATAGGACTTACTGGCTATTATGTATTTGTCACAAGGAAGGTCACATCTTACTTCTACCATTTTTCCCCAACTATAAGAACATACATAATTGTCCCATGTGCTGCTGGGCTAAGTTAAGATTTCATTTTCTTCCTTTGAAAATTTCTTTCAGAGCTGCGTTAAAAGTAACGTGTATTAAATACACAGATTATAGGTGTGGTCAGTACAACCTTTATATTGTGAAAATATGTGAGTGGGTTACAAAATTACAGACATCACAAAGCCTGGAAGTGGGGGAGCAAAGGCTGACCAGTTAAAGGGACACTGTCATATATTCAAATATTTAGGCATAGATGCTCCTGAAGAAAAATACATGAGTATAAAAACCCATGGCATTGATCCTATAAATCTCAACAATATCCTTTCTGAATCCTGATTGGAAAGACTTTCTTAATTTAAACAATAACAAGAAATTTAAGGTTTTGGGGGGGTGTTTATATAAATTAATTGTTTTATTTACTCCTTACCAAATGAGCTTTTGAGTTTAATTTAAATATAAAATAAAGGTTATTCAGTTAATCCAAAGTGAGGGGTGGAAAGAAACCCTAAAATAAGTAAGACTTAACTCATGTATTAAAATACACAGTGACTACAGAAATGTCAGAATGTTATAATCTAAGAAAATATTAGTTTGAGAATGAGTTTCTTTCAAAAAAGTTAAAACAAATTCTCAATAGAATCTGATTCTTTCAGTATACAATATAAATAGACATTGGTAAGAGGAAAAAATACAACTTTTTATTTAGCATTTTAATTTAAAAGTTTTTTTTCTTATTTTTCTTAGAAGGTAATTATCAAAAATATAAGAACTTACTTTGGTAGGAGTCAAATAAGTGACTTTATTGTCGAGTTTGGGAAAAATAGTCTTATTTCTTGGTGTTAAAATATGTGAGTTATTTACCATTCAAATATTCAGTTCGAATACTCCATTTAATGAGTAAATTTTCTTTTTACAGGTAGTGAATTTCAAAGAGGTTGTCATAGAAATTGAGATTCAAAGATACAGTTTGAAAATTCAATGTTGCAAATTAAATTATCTAAAAAAATTTTTTTGTGTGAGGGAAAGCTGTCATAATGCTACTTAGAATCCAAAGAAAGCCTTTAATGCATATTTCCCAGGTTGGAAAGTTCATGTGTGCTCTATTAATTACCCGGTTAGAAGTCAGTAGCAAACTCTGGATTGTCCTGCACTCGGGTATCTCCTTCATTGCTGGTGTTAATGGCACAGTGATCATCAGAGAGCGCAGCAGGATGATTATTCTAACATGCTTCTGGTAGAAATAACCTGATGTGTGGGAGTACTGCGAAACAGAATCTTGGATCATTAACTTAATTAATGATGCAAGTCAATTAACAATATCAATGCCTTGAGGCTTCCAAGAGACTGATAGGGCTCACACACACAAAAGGCATCATGTCTCTTGAACTTGGGAGCCTTTTCTATTAAGATATGCTAACTGTCATAGCAGCTGTTAGAAAAATAGACTGATCTCACTGCTTTGACATCCATCAATTAATTGTGTTGATACACATGATTTATCATGGGTAGAAGGAGCTTGTACTTCAGAAAGTGTAAGCTCTTAGCACGTGAGAACGGGAGTCGTGGACAATGAAACGAGTGCGTACAGGAGACCGGCGTAGCCACAGACTTCCCGCGATTACAGTGAGCTCCCTGAAGAAACTGAGCACACATCTTCACGTTCGGGGGTGGGGGTGCTGAAGCGCTGAACATAAACTCAATCTGTGGTATTTGTGTATGGCCTTTTCAACAGGAGGTACGTTAGAGTTTCATACATTCTGATAGCACATTTTAATGTTAGATTACGTAGAGATGACCTACATGTATTCTCACCTGTTAAATTTGGTCCCCTGCAAGGCTAATGATGATTTCTGATATCCTGTAGTTCATACAGGCAGGCATCAATTTAATGTCTTAGATCATATGTGTGTGTGTGTGTGTGTGTGTGTGTGTGTGTGTGTGTATGAGGCCACAAATATTATTTTCATATTTGTTATTCATAGATGAGAAGGGATTGTGTACAACTGCCGAAGTTCCTTTTAAGTCTAAATTGATTTTATTAACAAATATAATTCTATAATTCATGTTACTTATTCTGAAAAATTATGTTTATAAGTTTTACTTTAGCAGAAAGTAGCAACTTTTTGCATGCTACCTAAATATTTCCTCTTATTGTAAAAAGCACTATGAAGATAGCTCACCAAACGTCCTCATCAACTAGATGCTCTTTTTCCTTTTTTTTTTTTAACACCAAAACAAAACCAATAATGTCATGTTTAAATAAGAGCTCTGACGAAAAAGCTAAAGATAAAAATTGTTTTACCTTTGAATTTTAAACACGGATAAATATAATCTCAACAAGATTATGTATAATGACATACATAATATCCATGATAAGCTTTCCAATACATGCTTATTTTCTGCAGAAACAAGCAGCATTTAAGCTACTAGAATCTGTTTTTAACACTTCAGTCAGTTAACATGTCACTTAAGGTAAACTATCCAATTCAATTCTTGGAAATAAAACCAAAACAAGGATTGAGCTTTTTATCCTATCTTGCATGAGCCACTAACTCCTCTGTGTCTCACTGGAAATTTTATTTCTTATCTATTCACTGAATTTTGTTTATATTCTCTGGTTTCTTGGTAACATGGTCATTGACAGCATTAATATACGACTGCTGTGATTTTAAAAGAATAACTCTGTTACTACTCCTATCTTCGTGAATGCAAATGTTTGCCAAGTTTCTCAGTAAAATTTCTGTGCACAACCTGTGTTACTTTATATATCTGGAAAAAATCCTATTTATACTGTCAAATGACATAAGAGTGATTGATGAGTGGACAGATCTCATCCTCCCCTGAAATATCAAGACTTACTTGAGAGCACAGGAAAACTTCTCCACACGGTTACAAACTCCTGGTGTCACTCCAAATACCACACCTAAAATGCATCCAGATGTGTGGGAGCGGGCGGGCAAGGTTACCGGGGCTATGAACCAGTCCTGCTGTGGGAGACCCAGCTTTGGACGTAAGCTCTGTCCACCTGCTGTGTTTTACAGCAGCCCTTCCTGAGAGGCGCTTTACGTCAGGATGGACTACGAGCAGGGAAAACCTGGGAGCAGGAGACAAGTGCTAGGTGCTTACTGACGATACCTGTGCTGTCCAGTTAGGGCCTATTAAATGCACTGCGTGTCCACGTGCACAGGAAAAGAAACCCTGAATTTGTGGTTATTAAGCCGCTGCTTCCTTTCCACATCTCCTGAGCTTATGGCATGAATAACATGGAAGATTTTTCTTTTGATTTTCTGAGGCATTCTGACAACTGATGTAATTTCTGATAGTAATAAAGAGTGAAAAATCTGAAAATTAATTTCTCATATGTCCTACATTATATTAAAATTATGAATCTTTTCTAATTCCCTGTATTAAAACTAATCAAAGTTCCATTTAGTGTATAAAAATTAACTTATATGACAATACTATTACTAATAAAACATTGGTTTTTTTCTTCCAGTAACTAAGAGATGAGACATATAAGCTACAGAAACAAATTCATTCCCTCTAAATCACTCATTCATTCAAAATAACCTTTTTCTACATTTATTGTCTATTATTTTCAAGTTTGTGAACTCTATGATCACAAACTTGAAAATAAATTTTAAAAATATATACCAGAATAAACAGTGGCAATATAATGATAACCATATCACTTCATACACTTTTGTTGCAGTTGCACTTGTAACAATTTGGTTATTATGATCATTTTAATTTTTACCCTTGCATCCCTACAGGGTGTTCTGCACACGAGACCCCCCATGGGACCCTCGGGGGAACGTAGCCTGATTTGCACCAGTTCATTACACCGCCCACTCCTACACTTCAGCAGTTTCTAACTCCACGCATAGAGTCAGTGGCGTGTGTAATGGGGGCAATGGCTGAGAAGTGATCCAAGCAGAAAGTTAAAATCTCACAGCTCCAATCTGTAATGCTACAGACCTTAAAAATCACCATAAAGAAGGCAGGTGATAGTCCACAGAAGTAACGAGAACACGCAAAGATAGGTGCTTTGAAATAAGCCTGATGATTCCAAAAGTACTTGACTGTATTCAAGCTTTGAAGACGGCTTCACTAAGGCCCCAGCCCTTAGCTAATGTTAGATCTGCCGCGAATGAGTATTTTAAAAACTCATTCTGTGAACGTATGAATTTTGGTTTTCGGCTTTCGGCTTTGTAGCGCGGACGGGCCCTGTCAGGTGTTCTGGGGCACAGGCTCCGGCTGGCCGGTCCGGTTACGGAGTCAAGACTCGTGGGACAGAGCAACTCACACTGACGCTCAGGAGCACCGACACTGAAATGGTATGTTCCTAATTTAGTGTGTGGATTAACAATCTGTCACCATGGTTTTTTTTTTTTCTTCTTGTTATATACTGTTTCCTGTGAGACAAAGAAATAAAGCTGTCCGACTTTAATTATCTCTAGTTTTACTGCATGGACTATGCATATAGAATTTGAAACAATGAATTACATGAATTCAAAAAAGGTAAGATTCATGTGAATCATTCAACTTCCTGTTTATGTACATCATTCCTGATCAGCTGGATTATCTCCGACCACGCAGATGGACAGGCAATGTGTAAAATCACCTGTCCAGACAGAAAGCGGTTACGGTCCGGTCTTCAGCAGCTTTTCTCTAGAGTCACCTGTGTGGGCTCTGTTTTCTACGGCATCAAACAGGAATAATAATAGCACCTTTCTTACTACCTGTTACACTCAGCCCACTACTGCTGTAGTCTGTGCTGCAGGAGCTGCAGCAAACGACCTCTGCCACAGCCCCCCCCGCAGCAGGGCTCAGGCTGCGGTCGGCCGGTGAGAGGTGACTTTTCCTGACCTTCACTTAGCCAACCGGAAGACTCTGTGAGCCCTTTCCTTGTTCTGAACATCTTCCCCCCTGAAAGTCCTAAGGTGATCTCACCTGGTAAAGGAATGGACACGATTTCTTAGAAGACACCAGGGACCTGGCTATCACACTCTACGGCGAGACCACGTGAGAGTGAAGGCAGTGTGGCACACACACGAACAGCACAGTTAAAGCCTAGGGCGGCCACTCCTGTGTCCCGCTGGAGATGGGTCATTTAGCCTCTTTTAATCCCTCTACTACCCGAGTTCTTTGCCTTTAAAATGGGAGTAATAACAGCACACACCGCCTAGAGTTGTGAGAAGAACTAAATGGGTAATAATGTCTATGATGCAAGGAAATTTGAGCAGTGCTTTAAGAGCCACTGTACAGGATGTTATTCGCACAGCTTAATGAAAAGAAGGGCATTCCTAAAGTTTTCAACCACGGCATTTAGGAAAGTTTGCAGCATGCGTTTAAATGTGATGAAACAAACACACCAACTGGAGAGAAGCAGTGAGAAAGTGCGAGCCCCCCATAAGCACCGTTTGTGCTGAATCGGCACGTGGTGTGGCTCACACCTGTGACACCAAATGCATCACCGTTCTCATTCCAGAGATTCTGGGGCACAACCTGTCGCCACCGTGGTACTAATACTACTAATCATCACTGCCACGCACTGAGTGCTGGGGTCCACGCCAGTGCTTCACAAACGTTACTTTTACTCGTGACAACCACCCTAAGAGGTAAGTACGATTGTTCCCATTTTATGCACGGGGACACTGAAGGTCAGCAAGGCTGGGTGACGTCCCAGAAGCTTAAACTCTGGAACGGACCGCGTAGATTTACATCCTGCCTCTACAACATGTTACCTGCGCCGCCTTAAAACACCGAGTTGACTTCTCCCTGTTTTCAACTTCCTTCTCTGTCAAAACCTGGAAAATAATTATCCCTACCTCCTTGGTTTCTTGTGAGAGCAAAAACAAACGCAGATGAAGTGCTTAGGAACAGTCTCCGGCCAATACTAAACGCTTAAAGCATGGGCCACGATTATGCCCACTTCTAACAGAAAATCCACTACAAATGACAAAATGCATTTCTCTCCACTGAAGCCTTAGTGAGGAGGGCGAACGTGATCGTACCTGTGAAGCCAGCTTTGCAGGCGCAGCTGAAGCTTCCTGGGAAGTTCTGGCAGACAGCACCATTCTTGCAAGGACCGGGCAGGCACTCGTTGATGTCCCTCTCGCAGGCCCTCCCCGTGAAGCCGTCGGGGCAGCTGCATGAGAAGCCACCCACGAGGTTGTGGCAGGTCCCGCCGTTGTGGCAGGGGGCCGGCAGGCATTCGTCGATGTCCGTTTCACAGCGGCTGCCAGCATAACCAGGCAGACACCGGCACAGGAACGGCTGCAGCGGCTCGTTGGCCACCAGGATGACCGGGAGACTCTCCTGGCTCCGCACAGTGGGGCTCACAGCCAGCCTGCGGACACAGCTCCCCCCGTTCTGACACGGGCCAGGGACACACGCGTCATGGTCCACAGATTCCACCTTGACCCCACTCTGCCGGAGAAGGACCTCTTTGATGCTCTCGAAGAAGGTGGCCACGCCACTGGGGTTCACGTACTGGGTGCCGCCCCGCTTCACGGCGGCCAGGAGGAACGTCCGGTTGCCGTCCTCATAGGCGGCGTAGAGCTGCACGGCGGTGCCCAGGCCCGTCAGCTGCGAGCTGGCGATGCGCAGGAAGTGGAGGTAGTGGTTGGTGAGGAAGTCCCGCACGGTGGGCGCGCTGAGCCGCAGCAGGATGCTGCTGTCCACCGTGGCGTTGGAGAAGCCCACGAAGAAGACCCGGACGTTGCTGGTGACTGCGCTGTGCACCCCGTCGCTGCTGAGGACGCTCAGGTCGAACGTGCCATCCGTGGACCGTGGCTGGGCATTCAGGTCACAGGTGCCCCGGGGAATACTGAAGAGGCTTGTCACTCCCGACGTAAGGGAGCAGTGGAAGGTGTCCAGCACATCCGGGTCCTGCGGCTTCACAGAGCCCAGAACCCCACCAGGAAACAGGTTGCCATAATAATTAACAAATATCTCCACCGTCCGCGACTGCGAGGGGTTGTCGTTTTGGTCTACGACTGTGATGTGCACAGTGCCTGTGGAGGACATCTGAGGGACCCCCGAGTCCCGCGTGACCACGGCCAGGAAGAAGTCCGCGATCTGCTCCCTGTCAATCTCCCTGGTCGTGCTCAGAACCCCCGCCATGTTCAGACTGAAATAATTGGTGGCAGGGCCTGTGCTCAGCAGGTAGTAGGTGAAGGGGCCCTGATTGGGCGGGAGGTCGGGGTCGGTGGACTGCAGGGTCATCACCAGTGTGCCTGGGCGCTTGTTTTCCATGACTTCTCCTTCACTCACCGTCAACACAGGCCCGTTGTCGTTTATATCTTCCAGGGTGACTAATAAAGAGGCGCTCCCTGTGGCTGGGGGCATCCCCGAATCCACAGCCAACACCGTGAGGCTGTAGATGGGAAGGGTTTCTCGATCTAGTTCTGCCGTGACAGTGATCTGTCCCGTCTGCGGATGGATGGAGAAGGCACCATTTTCATTCCCCGATCCAATGACGTAAGCAAACCTGCTCCAGCTGGGGACAGAGTCGGAGTCAAAGGCACTGACAAAGGTCACGTGAGTGCCCGTTGGGACCCCCTCACTGATCTGGACACTGTAGACGTTCAGACTGAAAACGGGCGGGTCGTTGGCATCGAGCACGGTGACATTCACGGTGACTTCATCGATGTCTGCACCCCTAATGCTGCCAGAATTCTTGGCCAACACCTTCAAAGACACTCTTTCTTCTCTCTCTCTGTCAAGGAGTCCAGAGACGTAGATCCGCCCCGTCTTCTTATTGATCTGGAAGCCCTTCTTCCTGCTGTCACCGAAAATCAAATAGTGGACCTCGCCGTCGGCGCCCAGGTCCCGGTCACTGGCGAACACTTCCCCGACGACAGTGCCTCTCGGGGCTGCTTCTGAGATTTCAAAGTAGTAGAGTTTGGAAACAAAACGGGGCACGTATTCGTTGGTCCCTTTGAGCTGTATGTTCACAGTGGCGAAGCTGCACCTTTCCTCATCGGGGACATTGAACGCCTTCACAGTCAGGTGGTAGCTCTGCTTGGTTTCGAAATCCAAGAAGCCTTGCGTCGTGATGACACCTGTGTTGGGATCAATAACAAAGAGGTCGCTATCAGACGACTGGACGGTATACGCCACCACAGCGTTGGCTCCGGAGTCAGCGTCTGTCGCGTTGAGGTGGATGACAGTGGTCCCGCTCGGGGCGTTCTCCAGAACGGTGGGGAAGTACTCATCGGGGAGGAAGACGGGAGAATTGTCGTTCACGTCCACCACGTTCACGGTCACAGTGCAGTAGCCAGTTCTTGCAACCCAGCCCCCGTCGGTAGCGCTGACCGTCATTTCGTGTTTCCGGCAGAGCTCGTAATCAAGGGCCTTGGCGAGGGTCAAGACGCCCGTGGAGGAGTTGACGGCAAAAACGCCATCTTCGTTCCCCGCAGAGATGCTGTACCTGATCAGGCCGTTCGTCGCCGCGTCCCGGTCTCTGGCTGACACCGTTCTGACGACGGCCCCAACGCTGTGGCTCTCGGGTATGGTGGCACTCAGGTGGCTCTGAGAGAACTCCGGAGTGTGGTAGTTCTCCTCGGTGACAATGATCTGAACAGTTGCCTGGGCTGAGAGTGGAGGGTTCCCTTTATCCTTGGCCGTGACGGTGACCAGGAAGTTTTCATTCAAGTCAGACACCAGGGAAGATGCTACTGAAATCCACCCCGTATTATTGTCCAACTTAAACTTCCCCAGGCGACTGTCACCAGAAACTAAATACTCCACTTCGGAATTCAGCCCAAAATCTTTATCATCGACGGCAGTGACTTTGATTAACTTTGTCCCAACTTTAACGTTTCTGGTGACTGGAGTGAAATACTGAGACTTAAGAAATTGGGGTGCGTTGTCATTACTGTCCACTATGTGGACGGTGACGGTCGTCTCACTCAGTAAGGAAGGGGCGCCTCGATCTGATGCTGTCACTACAAAACTGTGTCTGTTGATGTTCACATTACTGGAGCCACTGACGTTTTGGTATTTTAAGGCCTGTTTATTGAAAATCTCTCCTGTGGTGGCATTAATCCTGAAATACTCTGACTGAGATTTTATAAAATAAAATACTTGTCCATTTGCACCCTCATCAGGATCTGTTGCAGAAACCCCAGTCACTTTGGAGCCAATTTCAGTAAGTTCAGGGCAATCCAGATAATAGGAGGGCCTGCTAAATCTTGGAGCATTGTCATTGACATCTGTCACAAATATCGTGACGTCTGTACTTACAGTCCACCCAGAGTCATGCGCAGAAACCCGGATTCTGTAACGGTCTGTATCTTCTCTATTTAAAGGTCTACTGATGACAATATCCCCGGTGCTGGGATTGATGGTAAACGGGAGACTTGTGTCCAAGACGGAGTACCTGCTAACTGCATTTACACCAATGTCTTCATCAGAAGTTGTGACACGTGTAACTGTATACCCTAACGGGGAATTTTCAGGGACGTGGGCACTAAATATCTGAGAGAACCTAGGGGCATTATCATTTTCATCTAGAATGTTAATGATGACGTTCACTGGGGTACTCTGCGAAGGGGAGCCTTTGTCTGAGGACTTTACGGTAAGCACATACTGAGATACTTTTTCCCTGTCTAAAGGTCGAATGCTTCTGATTTCACCAGTAGCGTGATGGATGCTAAAACTATGTTCTCTGTTGCCATTAATGATCTCATAATCTAACTGTCCATTGGGTCCACTGTCCTTGTCCACGGCTGAGACAGTCAGTATTTTCCGAGGAGAAAGGTTTTCCAATATTTCAGCTACAAAGGGATCCTCCTTAAAAATCGGGGCATTATCATTGACGTCCAATATGGTTATGTCCAGTTTCTCATAAGAGGAGAAAGGAGGGAAACCTCCATCCCTGGCCTCTATCCATACAACATACTTCTGCATCTTTTCAAAATCCAGAGATTGACTAATGGACACCTGCCCCGTTAACTGATCAATTTGGAACGTATTGCCAAGATTCCCACTGGCAATATAATAGGACAAAGGTTCTCCCCTCAGGGAGGACCCCGTAATAGTAGTGACATGTGTGCCTACTGGTTGGTTTTCGGGAAACATGAAAGTTTGTTCTCTGGCTCTGATTTTAGGGAAATCGGCCTTGTTCGCAAATCTAACAGTCACTGTGGTAGAATCCGTCTTTGGGAATGAGCCACCGTCTTTTACGTGCACAGAAAACGTCACTTCTGAAGCTCCGTTCAGTGGTCCGGCTGCCATGATAGCTCCCCGCAGCGGGTCAATGTGAAATTTTTCAGAGTTTCGACCCGAAAGAGAGTAATGCAGTTCCGAATTGGGTCCAGTGTCAGCATCTGTGACCGTAACAGCGAAGACGAAGGAACCTAGAAAAGAGGGCGTGTGCAGTTAGCACCACAGGGGTCCCAGAGAAAGCACTCGGGGGCAGGGTGACGCGTGCGTATCGCTACCCTACACGTCTGGGTCCCTCTCGATGATTACAGGAGAGCAGGATCCCCTACCCTGTCTCTGAAGCTCCCAAGTCAGATCCACTTACCACACCTTCAGGGACTGACCTGCCATCTTCCAATGGAAGCCCACACAGTCTACTGGGTATTTTCCAGTATGGCTAATCACCCCAAATTACAGAGAAAAAGCCGTACGTCCCACAACTTCCAACCATAACCCGTGAGCTCTGCTAACAGCTATGCCTCTCTGCCCAATATAAAAAGATAATTGCTCTATTGTTTCTCAAAACATCTTTGAATTAGTGTATATGTAATCTCGTCAACAAAAATAATATGTTAAAAGATGCTGGTTGATCCCTTTTGCCCATGGTTTCATAGCAAAATTATTTTATCTGTGAGCTATTATCTCATGGAGGCAAAGCATATGGATACGAGGGCTGTCCGGAAAGTATCCAGCCATGTAATATGAAAAACATTAGAGGCATTCATGGCTGGATCTTTTCCGGACAGCCTTCATATGTGTACACATAAATCCATAAATCAACTCAAACAATTACTAAGTAGTTAAGAGATAAGAGCTGAGAAAGAATGGACCCAATGCGGATTCCAAAAGTCAGTGCTTGGGTGAGTGCCAGCAAAACAGACTGTAGGAGAAATATGCCGAAAAGCTGCCAGAAGACGTGCTTCCGACATGCTCGTTCAGAAACCTTTCCCCAACCTGCACTCCTGCCCTCACAGAAGAGTTTCTGACAAAACCACAAAGTCTTTCATTTCAAAAAGAGGCCCGTGATTGTGAGAAAGCACGGGTAAGAGGACAGGGTGCTAGCTCAGGAGATGCCCCCCCTGCACCACCGCACGCTGGACGTGGTGGGAATCACACCCGCCAGAGTCACCTCAGCCGGACGCCCTCAGCAGGGCATTAGGACCCTGATCCTGACGTTTCCCTCCGACAGAAAGCTGTCACAAAAGATTTATGGATTTTATACTTTCAACTGGTATCAATTCAATATTCTCAAGTGAAGAGAAGATCCAAGGTCATGAAGAGGAGGAACCATGGACCCATTTATTTTTCTTCTAATTAAAATAGTTTAAAGCAAGGAAGGTTCAATTAACCATGATCCTTATTTGTTTGAAAACTCATCTCAAAAATTACAGATGGCAGATGACTTGTGCAGTTCTTAGGAGAGTATGACACTCTTTGCAAACAAGCGCATGAAAACAAACTAAATTTAAAAGAGATGCAGAATGGTAGATACCTACTGTCGGTATGAAAGTGGTTCATTAATGAATCCATAAACTTACTAACAAACAAACCTGCACCCCACAAAACTGGATAGAAAATAATAATGAGAGTTATTCATTCCTTAAACATTTTTGAAAACACACACACACACACACACATACACACGTATATATATTTATACATACATACAAGAAGCATTGAAGCAAAATATTCATTTTCACCAACAAATGTAGGTGAGAGCCTCTTACTTCCCAGGGAATGTCCCAGGTGCTAAAACATAGCATTGTCCCACAGAACTGACAGGCAAACTTCATCTCCAGGCAGAACCCTCCTTGATTACAAAGCGATGTCTATTTTAATCATTTAACATTATTCAAGTATTAAGGAATGATTCTAGCAAAGATGTGGCAATTATAAAATCTTAAACAGATTTGATCTGGGAAGAAAATTAATTTATGAGATTCGACGTGACTTTAATTTTGTTAGGCAAAGCAAGTTCAATGTTAGAAGATGCACAAGCTTAGCATCAAACATTTCCATGTAAAAATAACAGAGCGTGTCTTTAGAACATGTCCAGTGTTTAGTTTCCATTTATCCATGACTAAGAGTTGGTTCAATTACCTGGAGAAGTAGGAGAAGGGATGTGCGTGACATATGGGTGATGCTGAAATCTTGGTGGATTGTCATTGACGTCAGTCACAGTGACGAGCACGCTGGTGGAACTGGATAGGGGCTCCGGGGACCCAGCATCACTGGACACCACGACCAAAGTATAATTCTCTTTTGTTTCCCTGTCCAGCAAAGCACTGGTGATGATCTGTCCTGTGGATGGGTTGATGGTGAACTGAGAGTTTCCACCAATGATGCTATAACTAAAGCAGAGAGCAGAGATGGGCACAGTTCTGATTATAATTTTGTAGCATCTATTTACTGGAATTTAAAAACTGAGGCAGAAATGTAAAGAAAGACATTGCAACTAAGATCACGCAACACTTAAACAATATGGCTAGCAGGCAGGTATTTCAAATCTTACAGGACTGTCACCATTGGTGATCTTTGCTGTGAGATGTGCAATGACCTCAATCAAGCACATTCATGCAAGATCGGGGGGGCTTAACTATGCAAGACCCCAGTACACCCAGAAGACTACCGTGTTTTAAATAGAGGAGACTAAAGGCATAAATCAGGGCACTGCTCTGATAGGACGTTTATGGCCAGGGTCACAAAGGAACGTCTGTCACATGAATCCAAACATTATCTTTCCACTGAGTACCATCATATCCCAGAGAGCAGCTGAAGATCTTTTCCTTTCAAGACAAAACATGGTATTGTCTTGAGAGTGACACAAATCGACTCTCCAGAACAACTAAAGAACTGATTACTTCTACAGAGACAGCCCCAGTTACTCATCCTCTCAACTGTCCCTCCTCATCTGGCCATTCTGCTGTGCTGTCTCATTGTCAGGAGAGGCATGACAACCTTCCCGGATGTCTGAGGCTGAACAGGTTGGTTAGCGGATGGGACCTGGCACTGCGAACAGCATGGCTCTTCTGTCTGAAGAGGAACGCGACCTCGCTGCCGTCCTCAGAGAGCAGCTGGGGAAGAAGTGCCTACGTCGGGAGGTCCAGGAGGTGGCTGCGGTCCACATTTTTAAAGTGGGGGGCAGCAAAGCAAGAGAAGTCTTTGAAAGCTTTCTCCTTTCTACCAACGAAGAAATAAATGCCCTTGTTGGAATTTAGTGCATGTTTCTGTAGTTTTGTTTGTGTTCACAAAAACATAGCAACAGCGCGTGTCTAACAGACACAGCGGAAAAACCCTACACTGCATGCACAGCCCTCCCAGTGAGCTCACGGTTTAAAACAAACAATTCAGCATTTTCATTTCATCCTTTTTTAGAGAAATATTAACTGTCAGAAAGCTGGTACTTTTAACAAAGAGGCAAAAAATGATAGCAGAATAGAGTGGGAGTTTGGTTGAGAAATGACACCAATGTTGATAAAGTACCTTTCGGCACAAGCACCTGCCTGGGTCAGGAATAGATGAGAACAGCACTGACCATAGTGTCTGCACCAGAAGTGACTCTTTACAAAGTACAATCACTGACCTTGTACGGTAGAAGACATTCACTTCACTAAGAGAGAAATATCAGAGGTTTTAAAGTTAGAAATTCGGGACTCATGAAATAATCAAATTGCCTTAACATTCTGAGAAGATCTGTGGGAACCTAGATTGACAGGATTGTGTGATTTTATTTTGGGAAACTTTGTCTCTATCAGTGGATGCAGAAATTCCCAAATAACTTACTAGGAACAGAAAAAGTAATTCATAAGACCACAAACTTTCTTACTGCTTTATGACAGCAAAGATCAGGGCTCAATCAAATACGTGCTCTTTCAGGCATTCACAAATAAAAATAAAATAAGAATGATGAGGAAAATGCACACAAATTTGAGTTTGGATGCTTTGCACATTTGTGACAAGAACATGTTGTATTGGAAAGAGCTTGTGTAGAACAGCAAACAGAGCGAGTTTTGACCCAGGACCCACGAGATGGTATGTGACGCGATCTTGTACCATAAACTCTCTTTATTTTATGCTGGAGACATGCGGTGATGCATACAACTATTTAAAAGTAGGCAATATATTTACTACTTTTTAAAGGTAAAGCATAGATAATATGTGATTCATTTTTTTCTAGACTTTACTTGATTCTGAAGTGTAGCAAAAGTGTTTAAATACGAGGCATTCTATAATATATCTATAATACCAATTTCAAGCAGATTTATATTTGTAAGTTAAAGAAAGAGCTCGGAGAAACCTCAGTGGCCATACAAATGCGTGGACTGTGAGCTCCCCTGTCCAGAGTCCCCCATTTCTATTCCTGGATCTTCGTCGGGTCTCACCCTTTTGTGGAAATCTCTCCTGCTTCTCTGTTCCTCCTTAATGCCCTTGAAGGTCATGAACTTGACCAGATTGTGTCCTGTGCTGTCTCCTGAACACCTGAAGGTCTACACTGCCCTTTGAAGACCCCCCAGCATCTGACTGTGCTTGGTGTGCAGCAAGCTCTCCTTTAACCTCAGACAAGCCTAGCCGTTCGCTGTCATGTGGAGCTTGTGTAGATGAGGAAGCTGAACCTAATGCAGACTCATACAGCTGCACAAAGATGAAGACAATCCATAAACGGTAAACCGAGACCTCGAACGTATGTGCTTATGACCTCCGCGTGCACTTTTTCCCCCGAACTATAGGATAAAGAAAAGACTCAGTTGAGAGAACGTAGTGAAGACAAGAAATGCTAAGGCCGTGACTCCTACTCAAGGTGCATAATGTAGAATTGGTTTACAATGACTGTATTCAATGCAAATCAACAAAGAGGTTAATTTATTTTCTGATTCAAGATTAAGAAATTACTGTTTTCAGTTATTGGCACAAACTGAGATCATTGTTATTTAATATCTAAATGAATCATTGCTGCAGTTGTAAAGCTAAAATATCCCCATTTGATTTATTTTAACTTTGTTGCCTCTTCCTGAGATTCACTGGGATCATAAGGCACTGTACTGCATGCTGCCAGAATACAATGATTTAGTGATAGTTAAGAAACTATCTAGGACCACAGTTCACTCACTTGGACGTGAATACAGACTTCACTCGTAGCACTAAATTCATAGAATTTCTTAACCTCTGTAAGTCTTCTCTCTCCATTTACAAAGTGTTGATCACAAATGTATCTATCTATTTAGTCAGACAGACAGATGGACTAATAGAGGCATGGATAAGTAGGTGAAAATCCTGTCTTCAAGGTACATCCTACATGGAAGAGACACACAGAAAAGTAAACACAAAACCACGCAGTGTGCTGAAGTGCTATGACACTGCAGAAACGTTGCTCTCTGTTTGCATGGAATGATTAAACAAAGCCTTCCTGGGAGAAGGGCAAATCAAGCTATGTTTTAAAGGGGTCACCCATCTTACAACAGGGGTGAAACAGGAGAAAGAAGGCATTCTGGGCCAGGAGGCAGCAGGTATTTTCAGTAAAGGGCCAGTTAGTAAATAATTCCACCTGTGCAGGCCTTACAGTCTCTGCTGCAATTCTCAGCTGAGGCCGTAAGCAGCCACACACACGAGAGAGGCTGTGGCTGTGCTCCAACGAGGCTTTGCTTACGAGAGCAGGCCTTGGGCTGGATCTGGCCTGCGGGCTGCAGTCTGCACAGCCCTGGCCTAGGACAGACACAGAAGGACCTGAACAAAGCCATAGGCTGGGGAAGCCACAGGTCCTTTCCCAGGGGCAGAAATCGGCCCAGTGAGGTGAAAGTTTAGCTGTACATCGGGGATTTGTGCAGAATGAGATCGGGAAGAAGGCAGGCTGTTCCTGGGGTGACTGGATTCGGAGACCGGGGCTATGCCACAGGTGAGTTCCTGGTACACTGTCCTCTGCTGCCAGCAGAACCTGCTGGGGGAGGCGTCTTCTGGAGAGTCAGCAATAGGGGCGGGCCCTCTGGGACAGAGTCAGAGCTGATGGAGCAAAATGAGAGGTTCTGTGCCTTCCTGCAGTTTTGTGTGTAAGCTTCCTGCAGGGTGGCAGTCAGTGGAACGGAAGGTTCATATTCATATTCATTCTCTCCTCCACCCCCAGTAACACTCAACAAAGGGGGAAAAAGTCTGAGAAGGAATATGTGGGGAATGTCCAAACGCCCTTGTAGAGAGAAAAAGAGGCTATACAGAAGGCACATGGGAAGGGACAGTTAGAGACACGGGGCAAGAAGTAAGCAACAACACCTGTACAGACACAGAGGGAAAAACACCAAGGGAAAGGCAGAGCTAGGGTGCAAAGCTGCAACAGGTAAGGGAGAATAAAGACCTGGGAGAAGTCACTGGTCTTGGTACATTTCAGGAGAATCTTCCGATAGAGTGGTTTTTTGTTGTTTGTTTGTTTGTTTGCTTATTTTTGGTAAAGCAATAGGAGAGAAAAATCAGATTGAAAGTGTTTTTAGGAATAAATGGCCAGAGAAAGTGTTAGGTAGTGACCCACCCCCTCAAAAATGTGGGGAGAAAAGTGAGTAAAAGCAGAAGTTCTAGAAAGTGCTAGAATCATTCATTCAATGCACTTATTTAGGTGCCAGTCAGGTTACAGGCACCGCGCAAGGAAGAACATATTAGAAATAAAACAGACATGAGAAGGATAAAAGCATTAACATTAATCTAGTGGCTTTTATGTCCCAGTAACTGTGTTACTCATGTTAACTGATTCCATACATACTACGGGGCACACAGCAGATGGTCAATACGGAGTTAACGGTCATAAATTTTACAGTAGCGATTCTCACCTGCACTTTCACTGACGAGCACAGTGAACCTTAGAAGTGCTAAACTGGCTTCCTCCTAAGCTACAGCAGGCAACTAAAGAAACCCGAATTCAACACCACAAGTCTGAGCACTTCTCTAGGGATAAAGATATGATCCAGGGAAGAGAATGATGTGGAGTTCCAAGAGGGAAATGCAGTAGCCGCTGCACTAAAGATCTGGAGGAAACTGAATGGATGGGATTGCAAGCACAGAGAGGGGGATTTGCCTTTGAGTGTTGACCTTATTAATCCAGTTGGGTGACATGAAGTAACTAGAAGTTGAGGATTGAATAGAGGTTTGGCTAGTTGGGAGGAAAGAGGATACATGTGTATAAAAGCTAAGTTCTAGAACGGGCGTCAGGGAAGCAAAGACAGAAACGACAGAACCACCAGGAATCATGCAGGATGGTTTACTAGAAGAGAGAGTGTTAGAAGCGAAGTGTCTAACTCCGAGCAGATGCACCATCACACACAGCCGATCGAATGGGCAGAAGCATGTGACGGGCTGTGTCCTGGATGGCCGCTGTGTGTACGTCATGGTAGGGCCCAGGGGGAACTGAATCATTGCATTCGTGAGCACCGGCGCCGTCTCACCCGGTTTGCCCCGGAAAGCCTTTCCCTCCAGGTCGGCCTCCAAGCCAATCCCAATCCGTCAGGTTGTCTCGCTCCCTGTTTAAAATCTACCTGTAGTTTCCCACCTCAAAATGTTTTTCAAAATCCCATTCCCTACCACCAGCTGAAAGCCCTCACGGGTCCCCATGGCCTGGCCCCAACCCCCACGCGCAGACCTTCCTGGTTAAACACGGCGGACGGGGGGCCGTCGCAGTGATCCTGCCTGAGTCCTGTCACCCTCTCCTGTACCGTCCTGCTTTATTGTCAAGGCTGCCGGCCCTGCACCAAGTCCCCTTATTTATTCTGTACATTTGTCCACCTCCAAAAGAATGCAGGCCCCACGACCGTGGGGACCTTGTCTGACCATCCCTGGTATTCATACCAGCAATGCGACAGATGTTCACTGAATAAAAAACACCTGAGTGCCTACTAACCCGGTCACCTCTGCCCGCAGGAAGAGACAAACCAAGGCGAGTTTCCCCAAGTGGTGTGCTACATAGGAAATGAGTAATAAACCAAAGAACTCACTCACCAAACCCTGACTCGGTGTCACCACGCACGTGGAGCCCTGGGCTCTGACATTCCCTCCGGAGCCCTTACTGTCACAGTGCCTAACCCACCCTCACCCCCGGCCCCAACAGCCTGCAGAGGGAGGGGCGATGTGGGGGACAGAAGTGCTGATATCCCCGACACTCTTCTCTGGAAAACTTGGATATCTTCATGTCATCTAGTTTAAAATGGACACAAAAAAACGGGGGACAAGGCTAGATCAACCAAACGTTACCACCCAATTGCTTTTTCATCCTCTCTGAACAAGGTACCATACTATGTCTCCATTTTTATAGTGTTTACATGGAATAAAATAAACTTTCTAAACTTAGAAAACACCAGTGTTCTTCTTGGGGCTAGTGCCGGGTGAGAATGGCCACAGTTCTCTGACACTCCTCCCGTCCCCGTGGGGATGCGCTGGCCCTGGCTGCTGTGACACAGCACTATGGGAGCTAAGGCGATGACACCTCCAGCTTGGCCTCTGGGAGCAGCGGCCACTGTCCCCTGACATTTTCAGAGCCCAGAGCTACCACGGAAGAAATCCGGCCTCCCTGCTAATGGACCACATTGAGGCCTGGAGACCCCAAGACCAGGGACCACGACCTTCCTGCCGTCCCTGCCACGGTACTGGGCATGCGAGGGAAGCCACCGTGGGCCCTCCAGGCCACCCAGTCACCAGGTAAATACCACTAGGTCTCACCAGTCATCCACATGACCCCAAAGAATCTCCCACTGAACCCTGCCCTGATCCTAAACTAGAAAATCAATAAGTGATTAAAAATATAAATAAAATTAATAAATGAAAAGTTTAGAACAACAAGTAAAATCATTACTGTTTTAATCCTTATTTTAGGCATAGTTGGTTATTCAACAACAGATAACCACAATAAATTACATAATTTCTAGCAAAATTAAGCATTCTATTCATTTAGTCCAAAGACCAATGTTTACTGAGAAAAGTAATCAAAATTTACAAAGGAAAATGCACTGACCTGATAACTGCATTTGTTGATGCATCAGCATCTGAGGCATTTACCAATAAAACGTCTGTTCCTGTTGGTGCATCTTCATGAATTGTAGTGAAATACATTTTACTGGCAAAAGTGGGGACATTGTCATTGACGTCATCTACTATGACAATGATTGTTCCAGTTCCAGTCAGGGCGGGGGAACCTACAAGGAAATGAAGACCAAGTCCTAATGTTTATAAATAAGAAAAATAACAGCAAAATAAAATGATCCCAAACAGGAATACACCAAGACACATCATAATTAAAATGGCAAAAGTTAAAGAAAAAGAGAAAAATTTTAAAGCAGCAAGAGAAACACAAGTAGTAACTTATAATAAGGGGGCACCCATTCGACTCTCAGCTGATCTCTCACCAGAAACCTTGCAGGCCAGAAGGGACTGGCAGAAAGTATTCAACGTGATGAAAACCAAGGATCTACGACCAAGATTAATGTATCCAGCAAGGCTAGCATTCAGAATTGAAGACTGGAAAAAGCTTCTCAGGTAAGGAAAAGCTAAAGGAGTTCATCGCCACCCAACCAGCACTACAAAGAACGTTAGAGGGACTTCTTTAGGATGGGAGGAGGGGTGGGACAGTGGGTGGAGAAGTTTAGTTTGGTTGTTGCAAGGCAATAATCATGGGGATGTAGAGTACAACACAGGAACATAAGTCAAGAAGGTTGCAGTAACTTTGTGTCAGATGGGTATTAGATTTGTTGGGGTGATGGGAGGAGAGCTGGGTGATGGGAGGAGAGCTGGAGAAGTGGATAAAAAAGGGGAGGAAATCAAGAAGTACAAATTCATGGTCACAGAACAGTCACAAGGATGTGAGATGCAGCCTAGGGGATCCAGTCAAGAACGTAATAACTACGTATGGTGTCAGAGGGGAACCAGACGTGAGGATTTAGTAAGTTGTATAAATGACTCATCCCGGTGCTGGACACCTGAAATTGTTATTATAGTGTATGTAAAACATAATTGGAAAATAAAAAGTCTCAAAAAAACCAAAACCTCAGAGTCACAGACAACAGTTTAGTGTCACCAGAGGGTGATGGGGGAGGGGGAGGTAGCAGACGGAAAAGGAGGTCAAGTACACGGTGACGGGAGGAGAGCGGACTCCGAGTGGTGAGCACGCCGTGCCACACACTCACAGAGACAGTGTGTTACAGAACTGTACGCTTGAAACCTATGTAATTATACTAACCAATGTCACCCCTACAAATGTAACCGAATTTATTAAATGCAGAAAAAACTACAGCATATTTAGCTATAATTAACTGTAGACGGCACTACCGAAGGCCATTTAGAAACATCTGAAAGTTAAATTTCTAAACACAAACAAGTGATGGAGTGATTTTTTAATTTTGTGACAAAAATGTTTCCATTATTGAACTAAAATTTCAACTCTTTCCTACTGATGCTGCACAAAAAGAGTACATCAACATCTTCCTCTGTTTGGAAGGTGCTGATTCAACAGTGTGGAAAACAACAATATCATTTCAACACCACAAAAGAGGCCCTGCTGGTTTCCCCGAAATCACATGAAAGTAACTCAATCCAGATTTGGAGAATGCCCCCGGGCCATGGAATAGCTGCCCACTTAGTGTAAACCACGGCGCGTGAAAAACTGTACTCCTAGCTGTGACAATCACTGTTAGCTTCAAAAAGCTCCCCTGGGTTCCTGAGGTCTTTCTGTCTCCTTTCTGTACTAACCAATATTTGTAGGAAAAAAAATATAAGCTTCAGGTTCTATCTCAAAGCCATAATCTTCTGCTTGCTGGAAAAATACAGTGTCAATGAGCTGCCGTGGAATCACTTTGGTTGCGTTTATTCCATATTTAACGTGACTGTGAAACAATTCGTTTCTGTTTCCTGCTCCAGCTCTGATGCCAACACGCAGTGGAAACGCAGTGCTCAGACCGTCACTGCGCCGTCTGAGCTGACCGTCAGCAGGCTTGGTGGTGAACGCCGGAGGCCGTGGGGTTAGCTTCTGCGGCTTGTCCCACAACTGACAGGCAAATCATCTGCCTTCAGTGATGTTTCCAAAATCATTCTCAAACGTTCATTTCTCTGAACAGAAATGATGAAGATCTGTTTGACCGTGTTTCTCTAAGATAAAATCAGGCCGCAGACCCAGAGAGGCACTGGGATTCGATCCGCGCTCTGGAGCTGTTCAGCGCTGGCAAAGGCAGGTGCCGCTCGGTGAGACGCGCAGGGACCCCGACATCCGAGCCCGGGGGCACCAGGCACGAGCTGCAGATAAGCCCACCTGAGAGGGGCCATGGCAGTGGGCCATCTGAAGGCAGTAATCTTGTCACCAGTGTTACACTTCTCACACAGGACATGTCTGATACTCCTCCCACCCCCGTGGGAATGCGCTGGCCCTGGCCGCTGTGACAGCACTGCGGAGCTAATGCAATGACACCTCCAGCCTGGCCTCTGAGAGCAGCGGCCACTGTCCCCCGACATTCTCATGGAAGAGGTCCGGCCTCCCTGGATGGACCACACTAAAGCCCAGAGACCCCAAGACCAGGGACCACAACCTTCCCACCGTCCCCGCCATGGCACCAGCCATGCAAGGGAAGCCACTGTGGGCCCTCCAGGCCACACAGTCACCAGGTAGATACTGGACGTAGTAAAGCTGCAATAAATATTCTCATCAGTGTTACTCACCGCCCACGTTTGGCCTAAATTTCTTGAATGCGTGTTATACTCATATATAGTTTGGCAAAATGTAACTTAATGATCTGAATCACGTTAGTATTTCTCCTGCTGGCTGAATTAGAGGAGAATTTTACTAGAGAATACCTACGCATTTGTGTGAGCAAAACGCAGTGACAAGGGAAGAGGTGCATGTGAGGAAACGAGGGTGTGGACGACAAAATCGAGGTCCCGGGGCCAAGGGTGGGAGGAGACGCAGCGCACGCACCTCTTCTACTGCCACTGTACTCTGCTTGCTGAATCTGTGTCCTCGTCGTGAAATGGGCAGCTGAGGGCAGAACCTACCCCAGACAGGCCCCGAGGGAGCGCGCTGTGCTGAGGATGAGGCCGGCAATCGTCGAAGGGCATTCTGTATTAGTCTCTATCCTTGTACTTGCTTTACAAATAGCAAAAATGGGAAACGGGCATATACAAGATCCATTTTCAATCCAACAAATTTCTTGTCATAGTTCTCAGAAGTTTTGTTCCCCCATACAATTTCTGACTCAATCCCATAAAAATATTATTCAGGAAAACATTCTGAATCGTCCTCTCCTCTTAATGGTCCCCCTGTAGTATAAACCTATGCGATACCCAGCTCTCAGAAATGTCACGCTGGCTTTGTGGAAGACGTGTTGGATTGGAAATCGGAAATCTGATATGCACATCGCCGTATAATCGCCTTGGTTACACCTGTTAAGACATAACCCAGCAAGTGCCAAGCGAAGCTTTTGTCTGAAACTCTGAAGTGTCTGATGACACACATACGGAAAACCACATTAAATGCTGACTAACGCACTTGGTCAGGAACATGTGATTTCTTTGTAAACTATAAAAATATTGTTGCTGATGTGTTTTCTAACTCAGTCAGCAAGAAGAAAAATAGTGATTACCTAGGAAAATATTCAGCAAGTTCCGGTTCCCTGTCTTTATGCCAGAGGACACCGAATTGGTCTCAGAAGGTTTTAAAAGCACACCAGTGACAAGAGATGGTTCTGGCTGGACAAAGGGCCAGCAGCTGACCCATGTCCCCAGGGAGCCTCTTCTCCAGCATGGAACGACCCCCTACAAGTCTCCCTCCCCCCCAGGAACTGCCACAACCCACCTGGTAAGTACACAGGTTCTTCTCGTCCCCTTCTCCTCCCACTGGAGAATGGACAACATGAGGCACCGCCTCGTCCACCGCCTCATGGCCCTGTGGCCTGAGCACATATGGGCACGCAGGTCTTTTTGCTTCAGTTTTACCAGCAAAACCCAGCAAAGACATTGCCTAAATTTCTAAGTCTTTTACTGAGATTTAACAAACCCTGGACTTGAATTCTGCCTGTAATATTTTTACCTTTTATTCTGGGGGGTAGGGTCTACCTGCCATCCCTCACTCTAGCCTCGTGCTGTGTACTGACAGTGTGAGCTTTGGAGTCCTGGCCTCTCAGTGGGGGCAGGACGATGACCCAGGGAGGAGAGGGACATGCCCCAGGTCTGCAGTGAGTCTCAGTTCTGTGGCGCCCTTCTCCAGTGAAGGGCGTCCCCGTCTGCTAACCCAGGGGGCCCGTGTTTGTTGCTGCTCCTCTGTGTGTGCTCGCTCATTTTGGAACCCTCCCTGTGAACCCTGAGAGGAAGGGGCCTAAGGTGCTTACGTTCCTGGCTCCCAAAATTTTTCTGGATGCATCACATATGACATGCTGCAAGACATTCAGTTATTTTATCTTCAATCCAGAACATTCTGCTGCTCTAGGCTGATATATACGACTATTTGTTGTCTCCTCCTCCAACTTACCATGGAGTCCAACATTAGTATCTCAAAAATGGAAATCATACTTATCCTCCATAAACTTAGCCCATATTTTATATGGAAACTGAAATACATATGGTACATATATCCATACACATTTGTATGTACATATTATTAAACACTTATTTGACACCATATCTATGTATAAGTATTTTATATCTATATTATTTATTTAACACTCAGATTCCATAAAGTAGATAATGTTTTAAATGAAGAACTTGATACAAGGCATTTAAGCAATTTAATTAAGCATTTAAATTTAACTTAATATCTGCATTCAGCCATAGTGGGCAGAGAGCACTGAACAAACACTTTAAAAAAATCTCTTCTTGGTTCATTAGGCTCAGATAAACTAGGCCACTCTGTTGCAGATGTTTTACTCCCTATTATTCTTACCAATGTACTTCTGCCATAACCTCTGTTAGGTTGCAATCTAATTGAGAACAGGAATATCCTGTGTAATTCATCTTTATATAAACCCATAATGCATGCCACGAGGCCATGTCCTCGATCTGTGTTAACTTTTCCTTTGATTGTATATATAGGAATCTGATCTAGTGACTACATGGCTGAAAGTTCAAAGAGCTGAGCACTTCTGGAAATACACATCTGAGAATATAACCTTCAGCCTAAGGCCAGAGTCAGACAACAAGAATAACCAGATACAATAAAGAAGAAGAGGCAGGATGCAAACACAGACTCCTGGTAGGGGACAGCAGCCAATAAAAAGGGTAGAAGATACAAATGAAATATAAGGTCAAGGTCTTGGAAATTTGTAATTGTACAGGGCAGGAGGGTGCAGTGGAGATTCAAAATACAAGTACAGTCATAAGATAAAATATAGATTTAAAATTTCAATTTGTAAAATTATATGTATTGTGTGTATACATATACATGTATGCACATGTGTGAATGTATGTATAAATACGGGTAAATTGATAGGAATTTTCTGAAATTTTTACAGCAAATAGCAAAGCATTCATATGATCCCGAAGAGCATTTTTTAAAGTGTGTAAAAACAAATCACATACACACACTTACATAAACACATTGCGATGACTGCTCACAGTTTAAACCTCCAATTATTCATTATATTGTGGTTAGTTTCAAGCTTCGTTAAAGCTGTATTTTATAGTCTTGGATTTGGAAAATGATTATACTAGTATTACCTTTTAACGCTGGTGCCTTAGTAAGATCAAATATATCAATGAATATAATTCAAAGAAACTTAAAATAAGATTTTAAGAAAAAAAGCTCAGGCAACTGCTCTATCAGAAAATACATATTTAATAAGTGTAATGAATGAATTTAATTGACTTATTAAAGTTCAAACTGCAGGCAGATTTTTCTTTTTGTTAGTTTCTATAAATTAGGCATATTTTACTAAAACTACTCAGCAGAAATAGAATTTTTGCTTAACTAAAATCCATTGCCTTGCAACAGAGCTTATTTTATTTTTGAAATCTAACATTTGGTGAATGGGTCCCCTGACTGATTGCATTTGATGCAATCAGCAGGTATGTCCAACCTGAGGCCCAGGATGGCTCTGAACACAGCCCAACACAAATTCATAAAACGTTTTGAGATTTTTGGTGTGTGTGTGTGTGTGATTTCTTTTTTAGCTCATCAACTATTGCTAGTGTGAGTGTATTTTATGTGTGGCCCAAAACAATTCTTCTTCCAATGTGGCCCAGGGAAGCCAAAAGGTTGGACACCGTGCCATCAAGTGTTAGCTCCTTTTTCCCCATGAAGTGTTTCTCTTACAGTAAGAAAGCCATCCACTGAAAATGTAATGGAAGTCGGCCATTCTATATTAACATTGACGATTAAGTGGTTATTAAATTTGAATCCAGATAATGTACAAAACAAGTAAGTATGAAATATTTTAAGTACGACCAACAGCTTTGTATCTGAAAAATTCCATTTTGTAATATAGTTTATTACTGCTAATTAGCTATACAAATAGATATATATAAATTAGGTATATACACACTTAAGTAACACTTGATTTTTAAATTACTTCTGAAAATATCTATCAAAAACACTGCATAACCTTCACATAAATTCTTATATAAAACAGAGGTGACAAGTAAAACTAAAGAAAGTATTTAGTACCATAATGAAAATGATATTGAAAAGTTGTACAATCATGTGAATAATCACCAGTTATCAACCCTGGAAACAAAATTCTCATCTAAGTCCCGCCATGGAGTCGCTCGTGCTCAGCCCGCCATCAGCACACCAGAGCCTGACGAGGGTTCCGTGCTTGGCTGCCCCAGCGAAGGAAGGCCCAGATGCACCCATCAGCGCTTGCCTGCTCGGCACAGGTCACCTGACCTCGCCCCACATCTCTGCTCCAAAAGTAGCCCTCCCTGCCCAGCAGCAAACGCCCAGGGCAGTTCGCTTGCCCTGCTCACTGTGGCCTATAAAAACCTCAGGCTCTGTACAGCCCCTTGAAGCTGCTTTCTTCCTGCCAGACGTACGAATCACTAAGTAAGAACCTACGGGTGCAGCCAACAGTCTGGAAAAGTGTTCCTCCCAAACTGCCTCACACTCAAATAAGAGAAGCAAGGTCAATGTAACTGGTTTCCAGGAACTGAAGGAAACCCAGCACCACCTGATTTATGGACCCACTGGTACCCGTGGAAATTTTTCAAGCAATTTGCCTTATTAAAAATGTTCATCAAAACAGACAAGGGAAGCTGTTCTCCAACACTTTCCTGCAAATAACAGCGACAAAATGAAGTATTAGTGACAAAAAACAACTGTCTTCAGAGGTAAAATGTCATATTCCACAGTTGTGCCTCTCTTTTGGTTATAGAGCCATTTGTAGTGTGCAGTGACTCTCTAAACTAAACAATATGACAGTGTGAATTCAAAATGTCATCATAGCATCACCAAAAACATGAAGCATGGTGATCAGACCTTTTGGTTTTTAGAATTAACTTTTGCAAAGCATCATGTTTCCCTCCATCAAAAAGTAATTTCCAATCACTGTGTAAGAATGAATGAAGTTTATTCACTCTTTCGGTCAGATGATAAACGCCCTTAATTAGAAATTCTAATAACCGAACTTTCCCTCTTGGGCCTATCCATTATACTGACACACAGACACTTCATAACTAAACTTTCTGGCCAAATCTATTCCAAAATATCTTTATGTCCCTTTAGTATATTATGCTGAGAACAGATAAAAAATAATGTATTTATTAATAATTTGGGTACAGATTAATCTCACTCCCAAATTAAATGCACACACACACACACACACACACATGCACACACATGACCGAACTGTCTCACTAATTAAATGCACACACACACACACACACACACACATGCACACACATGACCGAACTGTCTCACTATATGTGCATGTATGTGTATATCACACATACTGTATTTTCTTAGTATAATATCAAACATTTGCTTTGTACTCTATGCCTTGGATAGGCATTTCTTGATTAGGAGAGCCATCCTTTGATTTCAAAGTTATTAATACTCTTATTTTACTAGCTGTTTTAATAGCAGAAAACCGTAAGTTGATGTTTTCGTTATTTTATTCACTTCATAAGCCAATGTTCTTTTTAATGTAACAATAATATTTAATCCAAAAAGAGGCAAGTCTCGTAAACACAGTCCATATGACACACGGCACGGCGGGCACCTGAGAGGAGCAGTGAGCCGTGGTCCAGAAACTACCCCACGGTCAGATGAACCAGTTCAAATCCTGTTTTCACTGATGGGTCAGCTCGCTCACCTCCTTTAACACTGTCTTGTGTCTGCTTTTCTTTCAGTCCATCAAGTTGGAACCACAGCAGCTAACTTTTAGGGCTATTGGGAGATTGGATGGGATGGGACAGTACAAATGCGGGAGCGCACAAGCATTCAGTGTTCCTAGAGTGAATATCATTGAAAGCTTGTGACTTTCCAAGTTGGAGTTATACCCAAATGTTTTCCCTGAGAACTAAATTTTTATATCTCACTCCCTACCTGACATCTCCTCTGGATATCTCATCATACGTAAAAAATAACATATCTGAAAATCATTATCAATGATCTTCCCTGAAGCCTTTTCTCTCTTTGTCTCCAGATTTCTCGGGCAATAATCTAGGACTCGTACTGGACTCACTTCTTTTCCTAACTTCCTACACCTCCAATTCCCTCGAGTCCAATGGGCTCACCCTTCAAACTGGAGAAAATACGGAACTACCTGACACCACCTTGGCACTGTCACCTGATTCCGAACACTACCATCTCTCCCAAGGACCTCTGTAATTAATGGCCTTTTAATCATCAACTCCATCTCTATTCTTTTCTCCACAACTGCCACTCCCCAGATCTTTCCAAAATCTCCTGTCACTCTTCTGTTCAAAGTGCCAACAAGACTTCTTCTCAACTCCTTGAACAAAACTGAAGCTCCTCGCCTGCCCTAACGGGCCCTTCTGGTGGAGCCCCGCCTGCCCACCCTTCAGCCTCCGCCTCTTTTATCCTGGTCCCCTCGCTGTTATCTGGATGTGACCATGTGTCAGGGCTGTGTCATCTGCAGCTTCGCATCTCCCTTCCTTAACTCTCCTAACAAAAACAACATGTCCCATTGCCCACCCTCCAGCCACTGAACCTGCCCAATTTAAATTCACAGCAGCTCGTATCACTCACGGTCCATATGTTGTATTTTGTTTACTGTCCATCTTTTTTACTAGAAAAGTAACCTCTGTGAGCATGAAGACATGTACTTTCTCATCACTGTATTCCAGTACCTAGGAGACTACCTGGAAGAGACTATTCTATAAACATTTTCTAACAAAAAAAGTCAAGATACTTGTTACATATTAATACAACCCACAGAAGTGTAAGCATCTCATGGACTATAATCACAACTCACTTATAAGGCCTACTAAATTAGCATCATAATTGGATTTTAATAAATGCAAAATGACGACTGGCAGTATTACATCTTCAACCTGTCTCCTACTTAGCATTTAATTTGAGCAATGCCTGAATTTAAAGATCAGTATTGAAATGACTGATTCCAATTAATTTGGCTTTAAAAATATTTTGAAACATTTATGTATTTATTTAGAGAAGGAAACATAACAGTTAAATATTCTAATCATTAAAATACAATGAACAGCAGATAAGAAAAAAAGTTTCTTAAAACTGCGTTTTTGATCATCTACGTTATGTGGCTGGTCAGCAGACCCTGACTTTAAACTACAGCACAGACAAGCAAGAACTCAGGTGAAGGCCTGGGTGTTGCCCTTGACTCTGCAGCTCTCTGGGTCAGCGAGCTCTGGCAAGCTGCCTAATTTTTCCAGGCCCCAATTCCCTATCTGGAAAACGAAGGAGATGAACTGGCCAACCTCCAAGAAGTCGTCTGGCTATGAAGTCATCATTTGAAGTCGGATTTCTCTAACGTACAATGTCTTCATACACAATTATCAGTTTGAACATACAGTTTTTCCATTCTCTTTGAACATCTCTCCCCACTGCACACTGAATTCCAACTGTAACACCCGCCCGCCATTGTCCTACCACCCACCCTTTTTTACCTCTTTCTCGTATACTAATTCAGTTCCCTGACAAGAGTAGTGGCAGATATTAATGGGTCACAGGTTTTGAATTTACTGGTGAGGCATAAGACCATCTTAAGTCAAAAAATGTTTTTTTCTAAGAGAACAGGAACATTACTTGCATAGATGTATATTTATTGGAATAATTTCGTAAATACCAAAATTTCCATAACAAAAATCAAAACCAGCAAAATTTTTCATATCATGTTTATGCAAAGAATCATTGGCCCTTGTATGTAATCTACATGAAGCCAAAACCACGTGCGGATATGTTTTTCGTAGCTATGATGGTGCTGTGTATTTGGGAGATCCGGAAGGTAAGCAGCACGGCAGGAGCCCAGTTTACCTAGAAACACCTAATGGATAACAGAATGGAATAAGAGCTGGAAGGTTCTGGGGAGAGTTGTGAGAATGTAGCTCAAACAGCATTTTAAGCACTCGACACTGAATGAAAGCCGTGAAATGCTTCAATGGGCCCTTGCATGTGACTGCAGTTTCTCACATCACACTAAACACCACAGAGCCTTACACACTAGTGCTGCTTCTCAAAGCAGAGGTCAATCTGAATGATCACGCTGCTGCAGCAAAGGCTTCTGGGATTTCAGCCCTGAGTTAAAAAAGATTTGCCCTTTTCTTTGCATAGGTCCTCTGAAAAATCTTCAAATGATAAGTGTATTAATATAACAATAAACTAAATTTAAGTTTGGTGAATGAACACGAAACAACACTGAAATGACAGGATGGTTATTAATTGATAACTCATTACCATCACTTTTCACTCACTGAATCGTACATTCATTCAACAAACGTTTACTAAACACCTGCTACGTCACAGGTTCTGTCCTGGGTGTTTCTGGAAATTCCATTTTGAACAGGACAGGAAGTTTACACACTGCTGGAAGGATGACAAATATTGATGAGGTAAACAAATTGTACATGAGCAGGTATATTATATTATATATAAGCACATAATTTAGGTAGCAATTAGTGTAAAGAAGAAATCACCAGGTAAGTGATACAGAGTGACACTGGAGAGATGGGGAGTGGGACCATTAGATGGGTGGTCAGAAGTCCTCTTTAAGAGGTGGACATTTTACCTAAATATAATGACAAATGACCAAGATATGAATGTGTTCTCCTTTAAAACAGTATCAGGAAAAAAAAAGAAAGAAAGGAAAGGAAGGAAAGGAAGGGAGAAGGAAGGGAGAAGGAAGGGAAAAGGAAAGGGAGAAGGAAAGGAAGAAGGAAAGGAAGGAAGGAAGGAAGGGAAGGAAGGAAAGGAAGGAAAGGAAGGAAAGGAAGGAAAGGAAGGAAAGGAAAGAAAGAAAAGAAAGAAAGAAAGAAAGAAAAAACGAACAAGAACCAACCAACCAACCAAACCAGCTGGCTGCAGAGTAAAACACTCCAGGCAGAGTGAACTACAAGTGCAAAGGGCCAAGGGCAGAACAAGGTTTGTATTTTTAAAAAGGTCAGATTAACTGTACTGGCAGTTTGCAGTAAAGCTTTAGCAACTACTCTCCAGAAGCAAGTCACCTCAGTTCTTGGTGTTCGCTGACTTCTGCAGGGTCAACAACCCCACACTGGCTGGTTTCAATTTACCAACATGGAGACCTTGAACACAGAGCTGGGAGGTGACAATGGCTGAGCTTGCCCAGTACAGCATGGCGGGCACTGGATCAGTGGACCAGGCCAGGTCATTTCACGCCATGTGGCCAATGGTAAGAAATAGAGGTCTGATTCTGACTGAAGGGTGTTTGAGCAAGCAATGGGGTATGATGGCCTGTCTACAGTTTTAGAGTTCACAAGCCGCCTGTGGAGAATGTACTGTGCGGGAGAGAAGTTAGGCAGTCAGGAAGCTTTCACATTAGCCCTGGCTTAGGCCAAGGTGGTGGTCGTGGAAATGGAGAAAAGTGGGTGACATTCAGGACTTTTTTTTATATTATTAAAAGCAGAATCTACTTATAAATGGACTTGCTGAGTGTGGAATGCAGAGAAAAAGGAGTGAAGAACGACAAGGTTTGCCTTTAGCCTTTGTGAAGTCGTCGATCAAGGTTATTTTTTAATGTTAGGGAGGCAGAAAGAAGTCAAAGCGTTTCATCTGGCCATACTAAGCTTGAGATGACCAGCAAATATGTTAGTTAACTAATGTTAATAGCTAAATCAGTCATTCTCTTATTTATTCCTGACAATAATTTTTTAAGCAGGGATCATATTGTTCTTCTATAGATGTGAACACGTCCCAGGTCACAGAGGTAGACAATGGCAGAGGTGGGACTTTTTTAAACTATAAAGCTATGTATTTACCTTCAGGAGATACTTCCATTTTGTAAATGAATTCTCTGTAAAGTGCTCTGGGTTCCCTGATAATCCCTTGCTACTTACTGCATTAAAGACATTATATTACTTACTGCACATATGAGAATGGTAAGGAAATCCCTTGTGAGGACAGCTACAAGAGGGGCTGTGTGATATTCCTTACGAGAAGGTTGCAAACCATGTGGAGGGCACTGATGGTGTGAGAGCCAGCCTCCCACAGAGAAGGAAACACCAGTGCTGGGTTCTCTGCACCGGGCTGGAGCTTTGGCCTCGTAGGAACTTCTGCTTGGTATGCCCACAGCTCCAGAAGAAATGACAGTAATACAGAGGGAAGGCAGAATTGTTCACACTTTAAAGTAGAGCCAAACAAAATGTCATCTTTAACTGACCTGCAGTCTCAACTCATTAACTTTCTGTTTAGTAATTTACTCCTGTAGAACAAAGAGGAAGAATTATGATGACACTCTGTCCTGGTTTTGTTAGTCAGCGATGTAGCCTTCGGTCCCCCCCACACAGTAGTGTGGTCTCGTAGCTCAGTGTAAACCATAGACAGGAGAAGTTAGAGCGTTTCCAGATGTGCTACTCTACAGCCATGCAGTCAGTAAATAAAAATATGATAGTGGAATGCTGATATTTTCTCCAAAAAATAGTCAAAGCTTTAGAGGCTTGCTGATAAAAAAGAGAGATGCTGCTGTTTCAGTGACGGCCACAGTGCCAGAGCTGACCCGTTCTTGGGCAGATGTCCAGTCAGCTTTAAAATGGGTAAAGGAAACGAGCTAAGGAACAAACCTGTCAAACATGTTTTCTTGTTTAGAACACTCTGGTATTTTCCTGGTTCTCAGAACACCACAACTTTGAGAATAACATAGCATCTGGGATCTGAAGCTGCCATATTTTTCTATATTTTCTCATGTCATCTACCAATTTGACTTTTAAATCATACTGGTGAATATGCATTTAACAGCCTGTGTCAGACACTTCATCCCTGGAATGTAAGATTAAACTGCAGAATCTGAAGCCTGACACCTAAAACTTTCTTATTTGCCCTTAAAGTAGTTATTTGTGATACCAAAAGTATGCAAAGGAATTGAACGTAAAATCATAGTCACTTATGAGTTTCAATGACTTTAAGGTCATCTAGTCCAACCTCCGACGCAATTTTTGATGTCCTTCTACATGATCCTCATTAGATGACGTCTAGACACCTAACTGAATACTTCACTCCAGAGGCCCCAGACACACCAGTCTATTGTTGGGCAAGTCAAAAAAGAAAAAAGAAAGAAACACTCCTAAAAATCTGTGCTTTGGTGCAAAATCCAATCAACTCTCCAATTTTCGGGACTGCCCAAATACTATGTAAGGCACCGGTGCCACTGACCTCCCTGTGCATCGCCCCACAGGTTCCACACTGGTTTCCCATTGGGAAAAGCTGAGGCTGAGAGGTTTTGGCAATAAAACTGTTTCATACTCTTCCCTGTGGGTGACTGCTGCAATGCTGCACTGACTTGGACAATGGGGTGATGGCTCCATTTGTCATGTGAGAACGCTCACCCTTCATGCCTGCTACCAAGGTGAAAATTTAGGAGTTAAGTAAATGTCGACTCCATACTTAACAACATGCCCTTCAGGTCTGCAGGGTTAAATCGTAGGTGGTTACCCACGACGCTCTGCAAGGATTCCGAACTCTGCAGGTGCATACAATGCAACCTGCTCACTCACACCCGTTAAACAAACACCAAGCATCTGGCTCTCCTGCACAAAGCAGCAGCCTCGGAAAACTGTGCTCCCACACGTACACGCCGGGGGTACAGAGTGCGTGGTCCCAGTTAACAAGGAGTCACACTACCATTTAAATACTTAACATAAATTTAATACTCATAACCTCAACACTGCCTCCCCTTTTAAGGGAAGTGGTGAAATAAATCAATACTGTCCTCAAATTGGTCACATATAGCAAAATTATTAACACATATATTCATAAAAAACATTTCAATAACAGTAAAAACAATTCACTGGAAAACTCAAAGTTGTTCTTCTGTATCAGTGTCCGCACAACTAGCTACATCAGTATATGAGGGCTGTCCGCAAAAACTCCAGCCATAAATGGCTCTAGTGTTCCTATTACACGGCTGGATACTTTCCAGAGAGAGAGAGAGAGCGAGCGCGCGCGAGAGCGCGCGCGCGCGCACCCACACCCACACACACACACACACACACGTGTGTGTGTGGGTGTGTGTGTATACACAGTCATTTAAGGTTCTAATTAATCTGTCATGGCTTAAAACAATTTCAACACAATTTTTAAAGATATGTCAACACTATTAAATTCTTTAATATTAAGTTGTGACAACATTTATAAATAAAGGTTATATAAGGACACTATTCCATAATCCATGAACATTTTGGAAATCAATGATTCAATCATTCATTTATTCAACAAATATTTAAGCAGTACTTTCCTCAAGGCATAAAAATTCTTTAAAATGTATAACTTTCAATTTGAATTAGAAGTGTTTGATATTTATAAATAGTCAATATATGCAATACAAAATCATGGTGAATAATAATACGACTTTTTTAGACAGACGGTATTATGTGCTACCTACTATACAACTTTATGTAATCACTATTTCCATCATGAAAGCTAATACACTGCTCTTCATTATTTCTACGGTAGCCCAGTATGTTGCTATAGTAACTGATTGAGCATGCCAAGTTCTCACTGAAACTCCTTCTGGGGCTCTGTGGGGCCTCATCAAATGCCTATGACAGCTTCTTATAAATCTGCAGAAGCTATGGCCCAATAAAATAGAACTCTGCACCCACCCTCATATCCCCAGAACCAGTTAGAACCATCTGGATGCTTTCTTAGCAAAAGTACTTGAAATGCCTTGTGGCTCAAGTGGTAGAGTACCACGTCACCCCCAAAGCACGCAGGCAACTCCCCCAGCAAGGAAACATTTTCTTATAGGAACAGAGCTTAATCTGTAACATGCTTAAGCCTTTACCACTCGTACACAGAAGTTTCATAAAGTCATATCTGTGCCATAAATTATAGACACAAAGTGCCCAGCAGTAGTAAATTTCAACAATAACTTCATTTAATGGTAGACAAGAATACTTTCACTTACTGATGCTACAAAGAAATTTTTCATAGCCGAACAGGGTTATAACAGACTTACCTGAATCAGTAGCTGTGATCATCAAGACAAAGTGCTCCTTCGTTTCACGGTCCAAACTCTCTGTTACCTGAAGTTCTCCGCTAGCTGAGAGTGTAAAAGCACTGTCTTCATTACCACCAAAGAGAACATACGAGAGTTTGCTGTTAGAACCCTGATCGTCATCTCTTGCCACCACCTGCAGGAGAGAATGACACACGCCGTGACTGAGAGAACTCGTGTCACAGGTCCTTCCAACTGAGGCAGCATCATGTATACTGATAACAAAAGGCTCCAAAAACATGTTTGTAAGTTTCAAGTAAAAAATTTAAAATTTAAATAGTTCAGAGTAGTATGTATTATTTGTGTAAAAACAGACGTAAAGTCAATGCACAGCAATTTTGGAAGTCTTCTCAAAAAATTTTAATAGCAGTTTTATCTAGGTTGTTGGATTTGTAAAGAGAGAAGGGAGAACCATGTTTGTATCAAAGTTTTCCACCATTTTATTACTATGTGCAGATATTACTGTGGCAGTAAAGCAAAATTCCCAAAATATACAAATGCCTAAATGTGAGCAACATGAGTATACACAAAAGAACAAAACTGAAATGCAATATTTAATCTGCAAGGAAAGCAATACGCTCTCAGGTATAATTTTCATAAACAGTTCCTTTTCAAGATCTGCCGTACCTGCAGTGAAGTGGTTCTGAATGAGACTGAGGAAGAGCTTGAGGAAGCAAAAACACGTAATTAAATCAGATGTCTTATAAAGAACACAATATTCATTCTCTTTAAATATACTGACCTGAAGAATTGTTTTGGGTAATGTCTCTAAATTCTCAGGGACATTTACAGAATATGGAGATAGCTCAAACATGGGAACAAAATCATTAATATCCAGTAGCAGAACGCTGACCGTGGAGGTATCAGTTCTGGGGGTACTGCCCCTGTCTGTTGCCTGAACAGTTAAAAAGTAAGTGGGGGTCTTTTCTCTATCCAAAGGCTTGGCCACAGTGATAGCACCTGTGACAGAGTCGATCCGAAATTCCTGATTGGCGTTGCCATCAACGATGCCGTAGCGAACCTGCCCGTTGGTACCTTCATCGCCGTCTGCGGCGCACACTTGTATTATATCAGTTCCAGTCAGAGTGTTTTCATGAATCTCCACTTTATACTGAGCCTGCGCAAAAACAGGGCTGTTGTCATTGATGTCCAGTACCATAAGTACAACCTCTGTGGATGAAGAGAGGGGCGGCTGGCCCTTGTCTGTAGCCACCACTGTCAGAGTGTAGTTAGAGACCTCCTCTCGGTCCAGTTCTCCTGTGAGCCTCACCTCCCCGTCGATGGTCCCGACACTGAACTTGTGCCCCACGGGGTTCAGGAGTGTGTACTCAATGTAGCTGTTGGGGCCACTGTCTGGGTCTGTGGCTTGAGCTTTGAAAACAACAGTGTCAATAGGTGTGTTTTCTGGAACAAAGGTCAATTTAGGGGAGAGAAAGGTCGGTGGGTTATCGTTCACATCCAGCAGAATAATGGAGACGTGCGCTGTGCTGGTGAGCCTGGAGGCAGGGTGCGGTGGCAGGTCGTGCACCTGCACAACCAGGTTGTAGAAGGACTGGCTCTCCCGATCCAAAGCTCTCAGGACGGTCAGCACACCCTGCTTGTCCACTGCAAACTGCCCAAGGCTGTCGCCGGAAGCAATGCTGTAAGCCAGCTGGGAGTTGATGCCTGAAACAATAATTTAACTTTCTTCAATGCATGCTGATTGCAAACTAAGCTGCACCCCAATTTTTATCACATGGAAATGCATGTTTGAAATGTGATGCCTCCAAACACACCTCATGGATGACTCAGCAGCAGCTCATTTTTTTGGTCAGTAACACACATGCATAAATCTTTCCCAGTTAACTTCTGATTTAAAAAGATGTTTACAATCTGGTGAACAAATGATATATATACTGCTTGCTATTTACCGTGGTGTTGAAATGTTAAATTATACAAGCAAAGAGGAAAAAATAGTCCAGAGAGTGGATGTCTTTCTATATGTTTCCTTATTTCTATCACATAATTCCTGAGGGTTCAGTATTAACAGTGCCACACTCTATAAGCTGAGCCAGAAATTTATAACTTCAGTAATTTATTGAGGCCAACACTAATTTTCAGAGGAGGGTAATAAAACTTTCTGATGTATGGCATTAGTCATGGATGCTTTAAGTCAATTTTTACATTTCTTGTCAGACCAATAAATACTCTTTAATTCCTATTAGGCACCTGGCTAATGGCCTTTGTCTAAATAATTCTCTCTCAAATTGTATTATATTATTTAATGTGTTTTAAAATTATTCTTTGAAGGAAATGTTAGCAGTAAAATTATACATGAAAGGCTCCAAATATGAATGCTCACACAATTATTGGACAATATGCAGATAATATTTTCTCTAGTTTTCCTAGGAACATGTGTTAGTTTTAATTTTTAAAAAATGATATATAAATCATTTCAAAAAATGATTGCAGACACTCGCCTAACAAAGATGATGTGGAGAATGAATCAGCCTATTGTTTTAGTAAATAATTTAAAGGCAAATAACAGGTAAGCAGTGAAAACAGAAAAATCATATTTCCTAAAACAAAATACTGTTTTTTTCACTCGTCCATAACATCATGTGCATTTATCTATTTTATCATAAAGATGTTGGGATATTAAAGGCTACTGCTAAGAATTAAGACTTGCTAAGAAATACATTGTGCATCTGGATAATCTATCTTTAAAGATTTTATACTTTGGGATTTTACACCAGGGACAATCTTTTGAGTTACAGAAATGCTTACAAGTAGCTTTTATATTTCTGAAGTTAATTTCAACTATTCAGGTGTCAGAAATGATATGCATTCTTTGCCAAGAGTCTCCTAGAACAATTTGATCGTCCTTTTCCTCTTGAAAAATACTCTTTCTCAGCATTCCATGAATACTTGAGTCAGCTTTTGCCTTTTCTCATGTGCCTTTTCTCAACATGTTCCTTACAAAGGCAATTTCTAATTGAGTAACAGGATTTTTCTTTTCTTTTCTACCAGGTAGGGTCTACCTGTTCTTTTTTTAAAATGCTAGAACTACTCTTTTCCTCTGATTTGATGGTCTCTATCTAATTTGTATTGATGCAGAGAAAAAAACATTTATGAATGTTCGAATACTGGGTTATTCACAAAAATTTCTAGAATAAACAAAGGTTGAGTAGATGTTTGGAAAAGTAGGATGCTCCCCCCTCATTATGAGTGGTGGCTTTTAATCTTTATTATTTATGACTATTTCACAAGTGAACAAAAGCAGAGGTTTTAAGTTCAGAATACTTAGGACTCCGAGAGTCAGGAAAAATATGACTAAAGAAAGCTAACGGAGGCCACAGGTCAATTCACCAGCAGGAGACAAAGAATCTTAAGATCTGGATAGAATAATGTCAATAGCCTACTTCAACTCCTCCACTTAATTAATATTCCACAGTGTGGGAGAAGGGAAGTTCTATCCACTGGTACAACACATTGATATACTACTTTCTAAGGAGACGGATATACTCGTACATCAGAGATATATTTTAAGTCACATGACTCTCTAAGAAAATGTTCTTTCTGCATTTCCTATGGCTAAAGTCATCAGTGAATACTGAATTCATATTCTTTGAGGCACAAATTCAGACACAACTATTATTGAGAAAAAGTTCTGAAAACAGCTGGATAAAATTAATTCCAATGAGCAGAGATATAAAATTCAGTTCTAGGCAAGCATATAAAATCTTCCATGCCCAACATCAAAAGGCATTAAAGATACTGACAAAACTGCACAGGCTATAAAGCAAAGGCCAAGCATTTCTACACAAGCCAGCTGGAGTATAAACAGCTAAATCAACGACCTGAACACCCTCCATCGTCTGAGTATGCTACTCCCTTGAGTAAATGACTAAACGGCAGAGGCAGAAAGAGAACACGATACCGAGATTTCATAGCTTGTTGTCAACAGCAGGACAGCCGCTTTTTTAGAGAAAAAGTACGGTGGGGTAGGTGGGTAGAGGAAGTAATGACTACTAAACTTTAAGTAGAATCATGAAAACAAAATTTGATTGTATATTCAAATTCATACTGAAAAATAATTTAGTCAATAATATTAAGAAATGAACTGACAATAACTATCATTATCTGTGAGAAGATGGACATAAAATTATTAAGTAGCTTTGCACAAAATATTGTGATACCATCTAAAAACCATCTCTCATCTCTAGAACGGAAGGAACCCTTACCATTGGAATGACAGGCCTTGCAAGCTGCCTATATTCACTTCACTTTAAAGAAAAGGACTTTTCATTTCTAACAAGCCTCAGTGACTTAGGGCACATGCTATCCATCCAGAAAACACATGCAGATACACTGAAACTCGAAATTCTCCCTGAACATTGGCAGTCATCTGAAAAATAAGAGAGCTCAGGCCAGTTTTCCTCTCTGCTCTTTGCATCAAATATTAGCATCATGAAACAGTAATACATTTATTTTAAAATTCTATAAATTATCCAAAGTGTTGGGATTGGAATTTAGTAGGCTTTTATAGCCCACCAGATCCTCAAACTTAAAATAGTCCATATTTCTAACCATTCATGTTCAGTTCTGAAAGTGGGTTAGTTATATGATTCTTTCCAGCAGCTTTATTGTGTATGTGTGGTTGTATTGGAGTTTTTCCTTTTTTTTATTTCAGTCTCATGGGTTATGGAGTTCCAGGAAATGTAGCACATAAGTATACATACATAGTTCTAAGATGTGTACATTTCTTTGTAATCCATAAATGTTGTCTATTTCTATCTATGATGAACTATTATTTGTCAATTTATCAAGACAGCTGTAACAATGGTCCTGCTTCAGGTAGCATTCATCTTTATGTAACAGTCCCACAGGGCCATCAGGTCCCTGGGATATGAAAACCATTCACAGGGCAAATGATCTACATTGCATATATGGGTGAATTGATTCAGCAATAATCACATCATTTTATTCTCAAAATACCCTGTGATACCCTATTCTCAAAATACCCTCCAGTATTTCAAAGAGTATACAGATTTTATTTCTAGAGTAATAACAAGATAATTATCAAAGCCAGGTTGTTTCCATAAAGTTTCAATTTATAATAGTTTCCTCAATGTAGTACTTTCTAAATCATATGCATGGAGGTTAGTAGATATACTACTTATACTGTGAAAACTGTAAAATACTTGCTTTATTCTTATTAAATAATCATGTAACCAAAGTTTTAGGTTAAACTCTTGGGAAATATAGATAACAGAAAATCTTAAATGTACCATCACGTAAAATTTCTCCATCTAAGAAGGTGACAATATTACATTAGGAACATTCTGATCAGAGACTAAGATGAATTTGATAATTTTAAAAAGTCTGAACAATATTTGCAAAATAGTTTGAGAACTCTTTGGTGTGACTGAGTTGGCAATTTTAACAATTACCCTCTAATACAGTCTTATCATTAAACTGAAAATTCAGAGAGAATGGGAACAGTATCCTTTATTTTTAGGACAAAGTACAGGAAATTATACTGATGTAAGTATTCAAAACTAAAACAATGGGAAAAAGTAGCTGGAATTGTTTTTTTCTTTACCCAACACAATTAAAGGGAAATAAAAATGCATGAAAAGTAACCTGAAGTCCATGGTTAATGTATGTGCAGACGTGTGCATGGAATATTCTGGCATGTTTTCACAAAGAAAGTTTCTTATTTGACATTTTTCCAGTTCCCTACATTTTAAAGTTTGAGGATAAATGAAATTTATTCCAGAAGAGCAGACAATCATATGAAACAATGGGTTCTCTCTAATACATAATGAATAAATCACAAAGAAACATGGCAGAACATTCTCCATTACAGCAAAGTCAAGACCAGTCAGTCCAAAGGACAGATAAGAAAATATTCATATCCAGGGAGCAGGGAAACCAATTAAGGTTATGATAATAAAGCAATCAACTTCCAAAATAGAAACTAATCTCAACTGAAAATGTGTAATTGGAGCCAATCCACAGAGCTGGGCTGACACACGTGAAACAGTGTGCAACGCTCTTAGGACAGGTCTGGGGGCACATGAAGTGCTGTTCTTGACAGTGTTGGTTATTAGTATTCATATTATTAGCAATTGCAGCAGTGCTAGTATTACAGCCACTTCTATCTTAGATATATTCATGTGTCCAGTAATAACTGTCCTTCAACAAGAGGAGAAAACTACAATAAGGACTTAATAAATCCCAAAGAAAGCATTTCCAATTTTGTGAACTGAAACATACATAAAATACTGTGCTTTTTTGCCTCTTGCATCTTTGTAATGTACATTTCTAGACCCTCCTGAAAGAAAATTAAGTATAGAGCAGAATGATGGAATAGAATGGTACTCTGAGATTCCATAAATCATCCAAGTCAGGGAGAACCAGGAAATTCTAAATTAAGGTTGCTATGCCTGTGTCAAGAGGCATATCCTTGCGCTAGAGACCTATTTCCTCTTCAAAGTGCTGTCCCTTGTTTTCTCTAGTGATAGGGCATTTAGCTGCATCCAATGTGAGGGAAAACAAGGTATTAATTTTCCAAACAGTTCAGTTAAAAAGACTGATACTCTGCATAATGTTATCTTCAAGGCTGTATCATCTGATATGTGTACTTTCAAAACAGGTCTGGGAACAAATTCAAAAGAAGTTTAGTAAATGCTTTTGCACTAAATAAAAATCAAACACATGTGAAGTTTAGATTTAATGCAAAATGCCAAGGTGATTTTATGACACAACTTGAAGAGCTTTAAGACTCTCCTTTGAGTTAAAGCATGAAAGCTTTCTTAATTATTATTAGCAGTTTCCAGTTTGAAATATAAAACTAATCAGACATTCTTAAGTACTTTTAGAAGATTTTGGTTTTACTTTTGCTTCCAGATTTTATCCTTTTTACATTAAAATACTAAATGTAAACAAATACTTTATTTACCTGACAAAAACCTGCCAAAAAGCTGTTTATGAGTTCTACATTACTAAACTGCCAAACTGCCACACATTTGGGGGGAAAAAAGAAGAATAAAAATTATAAAGTTTATAAAATGGTAACAATGCCTGTTGTGTTACTGTTATAAATAAAAATTAAACTGATAAATTACTCAATCTTCTTAATCCCCTATAGGAAAATTATAGATCTATTCTTCAACTTTGGACCTATAGTCACAAAAGGCAATTTTGTGACAGCGGAACACAATAAGCAGAGGTGATGTAAATCTGATGACATTTTTAATAAAGTTTGTTTAGGAATTATAAAATGAAGTACATACCATCATCTGCGTCGGTAACATTAAACACCAGAATGGTAGATCCTAGAGGTAGATTCTCCATCAAAGATGTGCTATAGGAATTCAAGCTGAAAAGAGGTGGGTTATCATTTACATCTAGTATATTGAAATAAACCCTGATGGTAGCAAACTGTCCCCCACCATCTTCAGCTCGAACAGTGAGGATGTAATATTGCTGTGATTCATAGTCCAGTATTCGAGTCAAATTAAAGACTCCAGTAACTGGATTCAAGAAGAAAATGCCATCTTCATCATCTTCATTCACAACATAGGTAATTTCTCCATTCACACCAGAGTCATCATCTGTAGCTAAAATAGCTGCTACCAAAGAACCTATCAAAAAGAACAAATTAATAGCCTAAAATTAATGGGACACGGGTACTACAAATAGAACATACACAACACAAATATACCCCAACTTATTTGTACAATGACATATTTTAACTAGAGAACCACTATAAAAAAATATATGAACACAACGTTCCTCTGATTTGTACATGAACACCGACACCAGCATTCCCAGATATTAACAAAACACAGCACATGGAAAATGCAATAGACCTTATGTTGCAGTGCAAATGTTCTGGGCAATCAATACCACTTGTGACGTTTTTCTCCCTGGCACTACCAAATCATAACCACATAGTGATGTGTTCAGTGAACATATACAGGGGCCCATGGCTAGTGTCAGAAACTGCGGATTCCCAGCAGTAATACAGACATGGCAGTAATACTGACAGCTCATATGGCCACTTGTATAATTAAGGCAAGAAACAAGTGTGACAAAATCTCATGAAGATGCACGCCTCATCTAGAAGAGTGAAGGGAAACTGCAGTGAGAAATAAGGAGTCCTTCTTGGTCATAGCAGTTTCCAAAACATATACCTTACTATGCAAACTCATTCCAAATGCAAATCAGAATAAGACTTCAAGTTTAGGTAAGAATTTCCAGAAATGGGTATGACACACACCAGAAGCATGGATACTGATTTTCGAACTCAACCATCACACCATAATCTGTTCAGAGGGGCAAGGTGGTAATTTGGGATTCATATTCTTATAAACATTGAGCACCTGGTAATCCTCAAGTTCTACGTTGGCAAACTCATGTAGATGTCCTAAATCACCCTTTATTCTGATTCTAACAGGATTATTGTCCCCATTTTCCAGAGAAAGGAACTGAAATGAGGAGAAAAGAGTTAACTTGCCCTGGGTCACATGGCTTTTCCCAGGTTGTCTTTCTACAAACAGCAGCATAATCACAACTGACACGTTTAAAATGAAAAATACTATCACAACTGTGGTTGCTAGAAAAATGAACAACCTGTATCATTAAATACTTTCAGAAACAGAAATATCTAACTAGTAATCAGACAAATGGCTAACTTCATTTGCTCTCAGAAATCTAGCAATTTGCTTGAGAACTGCCGCAAAGATGGTTCATTAAAAGATTCAAAAATCAAGCACATATATTTTTACACCTGGTAGCAAACACTACACAGTAACTAAGAGCCACCAAAACACAGTCCATAACAGTCCTCAAAGGCGATCCTTGGAAAACACGCCCACGGGCGTGCCGCCTACCTGGGGTTGTGTCCTCCGGAATGTCGAAAGAGTAGACAGGTCTGGAGAACTTGGGCGTGTGGTCGTTCACGTCGCTGACGGTGATGTTAATTCTCATATCTGAGGACTGAAGACCGTCATCTGCACGAACCAGCAGGGAATATTTGGAGCGGCGCTCACGGTCCAACCTCTTGGTCGCTATCAGATCTCCAGATTCGGGGTCAATGCGGAAACTGTCGTCAGCGCCGCTAATGATAGTGTATGTGACGAGGGCATTGGCACCCTAAGGAAAGAAGGCCAGCATCCAAACTGTGAGAAGGGGGGCAGTAAGGGCCACTCCGTATGTTCCATACGCACTTGGCACAGGGAGGCTCTGGGCTTAACTGCATGTGATACTGTAAAGTTTCAAAAGGCAACGGGCCAGTGTAGTATGTCCCCTAGTCTTTCACCATTCACTCTACTAAAACACACGACAAATCTCCACCTCCAGAATTACAGACACGCATACACAGTTTAAATTCATAAAATACACACAGGGAAAGGAGTACAGCCGTCGCTGTGATGTTACAAATGTAACACCGCTGTCAACCACACCATCAGGAGGTTTGCAACAGCTTGCTCTCTGCGAGGCACTGACACGGCATGACGTTACACATCATCGAGGCACGGCCCCACGAGGCAGCATTTCTCGGAGGAAGACGTCCTCGGTTACGTGCACACAGCCTGACGGTGAGGCTCAGTGTGGACGTCGGACCCAAGTCGGCCCAACTGAGCTTGCGCTCCCTCTAAGTCAGCACTACAAAGGTACCAAGAGGCAGGTGCAAAACGCACGAGGCTTGCAACACGCGCCGTGGGAACCAAGATGCGAGATTCTCTAGATGTGATGTATTTAGGGAAGACAGGATGGACAGCATGTGTGGAACTGAACTGCGTGTTTTAAAGCAAAGTTGGGGGAGTGTCCACGTGTAAGCACGCGTGCAGAGGAAGGAAGACATGCTCGCCTCCCTGCAGCAGAACCCCGTGTGTGGACAGTGTGAATGGGGAGCAGAAGCAGACAGCATTGCATGGGGCGGTGTGGGAGACACCAGGGAAGGGCGGTCGAGGGGACAGTCTGGGCCCCAAAAGCTGCAGCTTTATTTCCCCAAGCTGACACTTCACATAGCCCGTATTCCTTGCAGGTCCCAGTGTCTGTGCTGTAAAATGAAAACAGGGATGACTTCTCTGTTCTCTCAGGTACCTGAGCCATGGCCCTCATAAACTCTGAAGTATGAACTAGGAAGTTGGCAGAATGAATGGAAAGTAGAGAAAAAGAGAATGCTCATTAAGTGTTTATTAAGTGCTAAGCGCCGCTCTGAGCACATCATTTCATGGGCAACTTGGTGACTTAATCCTGAAAAGGCAAACCAGTTAGGTAAGTGCTATTATTATCCCCATTCTGATGATAAAGAGGCTGACACAGAGGAATTCACACCCTGGTTGTTTGCTCCAGAACTCACACTCTAAATCAGTACATATCCAGCATAACGCACAGGACAAATTAGTAACATCTGACAGGGTACTGGATCTAGAAACATAAGGAACCATACACGCGGTCCGCCCTCCCCGTGGGTTCTCATGTCCTTCGAACACGCTTACAAGAACACACTGGCTGGAGGCTGTTCAGGAAAGGAGCTGCTCTGGCGCAGGAGAAATCACGCAGCAAGATGTCACATGTGGTATGTTAAGAGACAGAGGGAGAGCTTCATAGAAAACGGTGAGGTGGTCATCAGGTTTGAGGAAAATATCGGAAGGTCAGTATGTGTAGGTGACAGGTGAAGCCATGAGATTTGTTGAGAACTGAAATTAGAGCAGGTAAAGGAACAGCCGCTGTAAGGACTAACCAGGGGCACGTGAAGAGCTGGAGAAGCAGTGGGGGCTGGGGGCGGGGCAAGGGGTGGGCTCTGGAAGGAGACCCAGAGGAACAGCCCGCCACAGAGCTTCCAGAAGGGCAGGGTTTGACAGAGTCAAAATAAAGCATTAGGGGAATTAAAATTAAAGCACTCGTTTAGATGTGATGATGGAGGTTGCTACCCCCACAGTATTTTAAATCTATTGCAAACATATCTATACACCGTTGGAGTGATAAGCAGTCTGATTTAGATACTTTAAATTATGTACACTACCATCCCAGCAGTGAGTTACACGCTCCCATTGGGCGGGCTGAGAGCTGACGCTCCCGAGCCCTGCGTGTGGGTACAAGCTCTGCTCCACGACCGACTGTGTGTCACTGGGCCACTCCTCAACCTCTGCGAGCCTGCATCCCCTTATCTGAACTATCGGGATGGTGGTATGACCTGCCACATAGGGCTGTCACGAGGATTAATGAGTTAATGCATGTAAAGAAGCTAGAACAGTCCTTGAGAAACAGTAAGTATATGGCAATGCTGGTTGTGATTTTTATTCCTCTTTTTAGTATGTTCTTATAAGGGAAACATAGTGGGTTAAGTGTACTTGATGACTGAGATGTCTGCAAATGAATAATTTAAATCAAACTATGAATACCGTCACTATGTATTGTAGAGAAAATGTGTTTTCTGATTTTGTATTATATGTGATTATTTGGTTTTGACTCTGAGGTGTAAGTAATGTTGGAATTGACCTAAAAAAATTACTTTTTGATTTAAATGTACTCACATAAAACCATCTATCTTTTACCACTGTTAAGCTCTAGAAATATATTTACTAAAATATCCAGGCTAAGAAGGACAAGAGGGCATAAGGGACATAAGGCTCATGCAATTGGACATCACAGCAATCACAGTCTTCATACATTCATTCCATCAGAGATTAACTATTTTATCCTTCACAGCCAAATGTGTAAGTCGGTGATGTGTGTAACAAAGGCAAAAATACCCTTTCTAAATGTACATTTAGTTGCATTTACTATATTTTCGTACTGTACTCCCAAGCCAATCCTGACGTTTCATAAGGTGAATGACTGACAGCACACTTCAATTCAGTAAAGAAACAGCTGAGTTCAACATACTGCCCACATTTATCTCGTGTGTTCAGATGTAGGTGGCGTATCCAACGTATTTATTGGAATTGCATGGTCTAACAAAAATACTCAATACGAATTTTAGACTTCTAATCTGAGTACATTCTGTGCTACTTGTTCTATTTCACAAGGAATTCCATTATTCTAGTAAAGGAGTCCAGGAATGAAAACAGTTACATTCAACTCTGACTTCTTAAAATGGTATTTGCAAATTAGAGGAAAGCAAAGAAACAAAACATTAAAAGCTATTACACAAATGGTTTGAAATTTAAAAATGTCCTGTCTACAAAATAACTATAATAATTAATACTTCTAAATGTATGCTTCTTCTGAACAGAAGCAAAGGTATCAGACTATGTTCGTAAAACACTTTTCATATTTAAAATCAGCAGATGTGGTGAACTAATCGTTCTAGTGAATATAGGAAAATGTCTGGCCAAGAGTAATAATTTAATTAGGTCTTTTGAAAAGTCTGTTTATTTATTTAATATCCAAAATATGCAGTATCAGCAATACCACAAGAAACAAATATCGTGTTTCAGCTGCAGCACAGTGGAAATAATGCTATTTCAAAATATTTTACTCTCCTGAGGAACCACAGAGACAAAAGCACGTGAAAGGAATTCTAAAAGTAAATAGCTATAAATTGCAAATGCATTTTCCAACCTTAAGGAGTATTTTCAAACACAAGTATGGTACCATGAAACATAGTTTGAGTATCCTGGACCATTACAAGCATAATAATCCTGTTTATAAAAGGAAACAAGAGACTAACAAAGTCACGTGCTTCTGAAAGCTGTGTATCTCAGTCCAACACGTTTCCAACAACATAGAAAGTAAGTTGAACATGTACATATTGCTTTCTAAGACTGATTCTTTACCCAGCCATTATGCTCCAGGGCCCTACTTGAGTTTCTCTAACTTACTAATACTTTTGTGTTTGATGTAGTGATGAAAGTTTATAAAGAGTAAAGAATATATCAACACATAATTTGGTGATAAACTATATAACCTTAGTGTTTTAAAGAACTCGATTAATTTCTCAACATTAATTGACTGGATAGTTGTGTGACAATTTAACGCTGATGTGAGAAATTATATAAATGGGGCCATTTCAAAATGGAGCCAGAGATGGCATCCCACAGGAGCGGCCCTGCACGTCTTTCTGCTTGAGCCTTTGGAATGTTTGAACTGGGCAAAATCTTATTTGGACTGGACCAAACCAACACTGTCTTCCAGACAGCCATTTGTGAGGCTAACAGGACAGCACACGTCCTGACCACAAGGACTGATGTTACTTACAGACACTCAGTAACCAGCCACATATCACTGAAGAGTAACCCAGCTCATTACCACCACGGAAATTCCTTTCTTCTAGTCACATAATTATTACCTTGTTACCACCAATAGAAATTCCTTTCTTCTAATAATTATTTCCTTTCCTTTTCTCATAAAAACTCCTTGTCCTCACCCAATAATTGGGACTTAATATGGGTTTCTGCCTGAATCTATGCCCCTGGATCACAATTTTTTTTTTTTTTTAATCTCAAATAAAGGCTTATTGCATCTGGCTTTTTATTTTCAATTTAACACTGACCACAAAGTAAAAGAAACCCCTTGCATTTCAATACTGAGTCCTAGTCAAACCAGATAAAGAAAGAAAACAGCCATGATTTGGTAAAACATTTCAAACATATTTTTTTCAAATTCAACTAAGAGGTGAGGAGCTGAGAATAGAGTACAAAATAGAAGAAAGCTTCTTCTAAAAGCACTGGTGTTAATTTATTGTAAGCCACTCAAAGAACAAAAACAAACAGCCAATAATCCTGAGTGCCTAGGTTACCATTCTGTTTGGCATCAGGGCAAATGGTGGTTCCTCAAGTCAGGAGCTAAAACAGTCAGTAGTCATTAAAACACTACCTAGAAAACTAAGAGAACATGTATTCAAGAAGGAAAGCAAATGCATGAGCTTCATCTTTAAAAACAAAAGTATAGACCAGAAGCAGTTGTACAAAAAGTCCTGCTTTCCTTTAAGCTGTAGGTGGACCCGCCACCTCCCCTCATGCTCGCCAGCCTGTCCCCCTCCCACCTCCACCCCTCGGTGCACAGATCCCATGACAAAGCACTTGCATGGACATACACAAACACAAGGACCTCCTCAGCCTTTCTCACATCTCATCGTAAATACCTGTGTAAATGTATTTCAAAAGATGAAGGCAATGCAAGTGTGAGAGTGTGTGAGCATGCACACACACACGCACATGCACGTGCATGCGCACACACGTGTGCACATGCATGCACATGCGCACACACACGTGCACGCACACATGCGCATGCACACACACATACATGCACGCACCCAGAAAAGGCAGTGGAGGAAAATAGACATGCAAACAGCACTTCGTTTGTATTAACCCTATCGTGTCTCAAAAAGAAAAAAATGGGGGGAGTGAAGTTTTTAAAAGGGTTGAATGCTGGCACCTCTTTCAAATAATTAGTCCTTAACAGAGCTGTATGTCCCATTAGGATATGTTCATGACATGATTATTGCTTCACTCTTTGAATAAATCACTTGATATGAATAAAATTTATTTGTTCTATTCCTACAGACTACAGCCAATGAAACAGTCATTACAATTACAATAATTTGATGGGAATTGTCTTACAGAAATTGCGCAAGCTTTTTTCCTGCTATGTTGCCAGATGAGAGTTAATGAAATTTTATGAATTAAGCTATCCAAATATATATTAGCAATGAGCTTTAAAATATGCAGTATTTCTAAATAATTGCTGATGTTATCGCCTATCAATCAATACTAACAGAAATGTTCTGTCTCAATGGTAGCAGGAATTGGGACTAAACATTTTGTTCTATGAGCACAAGGTACTAAATTTAAAACACCAAACCTTTTTAAATATCTAAATGTCTATTTTGTTCATTTGTTTTCTTTTCCCTAGTTAGATTTTGGCAAAACTTGATAAGTGACTAAGTCATTGCATTTCTGTATTGGTTGTTAAAATTACTCTTTTTAAAAAAAATTATTTGCCTTTTTAAAGTTAAAGATAGAACTTTATGAAGATCTTACTCATAGACCAAAAAAGAAGTTGTCCGACACTTCCGGAGTTCACTTGAAAGTGAGGGAATTCTCTACTCTGTCTTGGGCTTAGTTTAAGAAGAAAGGGGATAGCGGTGTCTGGGAATGTTATTCCTCCTTCTGAAACTCCAGAACATTCTCTAACCCCTTTACCTAGCAAGTAGGAGAAAACAAGCAATGTTTGCTCCCACTGTGGGAAAAAATAAATTACAAATTATATAAATTGCCATGCCATTTGGAGCATGATGATTACACAGCTAAACTTAAAATATAATCAATCATATTTCATAGAATATGGTAACTTAAATTGTGCCCCCAAATTTCACATTCACCACTAGGCAAAAATTTCCTGTTTACTAATGAAATTGAAAAAATCTTTAGCTTGCCTAGATAATTTTCTTAAAATATATAAGATTATTATTGAATTATTTATTTATATTTTATATATATTCAAATTAAATGAAAAATTTTAAGATAGCCTTAAATTTTAATTTTAAATAATTTGCTTTTTAAAGTCACAAATAAAAATCAATCCTTAGCTGCTATATGATAGCATAGTGGAATAATAAAAACATAAAAAATAGGGACTTCTTATTGAGAATTAAAATATCTTGGTTAAGAAATCTAAAATGCAATTAACTGAGTTGTGAATTGCTAATTAAAGAAAAATTACCTCCTGAGAGTGTCTTTATTAACATCCTTATACACATTTCAACAATTAATATTCTTTGGAAAAGAACACACAAGGTTTAACCTTGGTTAGTAGGTAACAAAAGTTGCAAACATATGCCAGAAATTTGATAGCACTGCATCAAAGTGCTACAAGGTTCAAAAATTTAGAGACAGGCTCCAAGGTACCTACCTCATCAGCATCCATGGCTGTCAACTGCATAATTTTAGAGCCGTCTCCAATGTTCTCCTCCACGGTGAGATCCAGCATGTCCGTTGGGAACACTGGTGGATTGTCATTGATATCCTGAAGTGTTATTTCTACCTACAAAGAGAGAAAAAAGACAATGTGTGAATGCCCTACGTGTCTGCAAGACACCAACTCAAATGTATAGCAACGGTCCACTCAGCTAGGCCTTCCAAAAAGAATTAGGACCTTTAATACATAACGTCCAAGCAACAGAAAAATGCCCTAGAGAAAGCTGTGAAATCTTTATAGGAAAATACAAGTCCAACTAAAAAATGCCTGAGTTGTTGACAGCAACTGATTTTAAATGACTGCCTTGGAGTTTATACTAGGAAGGGTCCACTGATTGACTGTCATTTTAATCCCAGATTTGTGCACCAGTAAAAGGGCTGCCTAGATTCAGCACTTTTCATTCAACCATTAAATGTCATTTGACACACAGATGAGGTGGGGTCAAATTTCTTCTTGACTTGTTTACATTTTGGACTAATGTCTGAGGGAAATAAAGAAGTTCCCATTGTGTTTTCAGAAATGCTCAGCATTTTCCCTTTTAAAGTCAACTCTCAACCTGGGGAAGAAAGAATACACATATCTTCTTTTGTATTTCCACTCCTATCAGCACTTCTTAACATGACTAAAGTCAAACAAGCATTCCTTTCAGATGTAGTATTTACGCAAACTGCAGATATTACAGCTTTGCTTGAAAGATCTCAGGCAGAGCTATTTTGTTTGTTTCCCTACCTAAGAAAAAGTGTTTAGAAGGAAGGATTTGTGAAGTCTAAATAATAACTTCAAACCATGAGCTAGGTGCTAAAAGCATCGGATGAGAAAAGAGAAGACAGCTGCTAATAAAACTGAGTTTCCCCAGTTGGGTCACAAAATTAAGTCATGGAGAAAAGTCCATTTATTCATTTTGCTAGGCTATAACCAAGACATTTTTCTCAGAGGATGAAATGTCATCTTTTATGGGTATATTGTAAAAACTCTATCAGATCCAAACATGACAGAAATAAATATAAGGAGAGACAGGAGAGAGCAAAATAACTCTGGTTTCTCCTTTCCCAGGAGGAAGGAGTGGGGTGGGGGAGGGTGAAGGAAGAAGCAATAGGTAGGATTGTGATGACTCTGAGAACAGGAATGAGAGGAAATTCAGGAGAGCTAGACAAATAAACAGATGAGCAATTGATAAAAAGAAAAACAACAGACAACAGTATACAAAATTAAGTACTACTTAATTATTATACCTCTAGATCTAGCTCTTAACAGGAGGGTTGTGATCACAGTAAATGGCTCAATCAGTCTAGAGAACCTTTAAGACAGGAGGTCTCGGCAGGCAGAAATCTGCCCCTTCTGGTTTGGCCTGGCACTGCTTTTAACACAACCACCTTTAAGGAAAGGTCCACAGTAGCTACAACTGCAGCACAGAGGCGCTTGCAGGGTGTAAGTACAGGGGTTTTTGAACCAGAAGGAATGGAGTTCAGACACTCACTCTGCAATCTACCAGCTGGGCAAATGTGAGCAATTACTTTCTCTAAGCCTCACCCTCACCTTAGAATCTACGTGTCTCAGTGCGTTTTATGAAGACTGGATTTTGATGATGCCATAAGAATGCTTAGCTAGCACAGAGGGAACTGTTTGATGGGAAGGTAATCTTGGTTTTCAAGCTGTCAGAACAGACCTAGGAGTTCCTGAGAGACCGGAGAAGACCCAGTAAATCAGAATTCCAGGTATCACGACCCAGACTGAACCATTCTATTCACTGTTCAGCCCTGGTATGTCTGAACATACACTAAACGAAACTTACACGTAAAAAGACCTTTGAAATGCATTCATAATGCATACATACATACCTACACACACACACATGCATTCCAAAAGGCTGAAAACTATGGATTTAAGAACTCTGAAATGTCATCTGACATTCATCCAAAAATTTAATCATCAATGTTCTTCACAAATCAGTAACTATCTTCCAACTACATGTGTGTCTTTTCATTCATGTGTGCCTAATCCTTAAAATACAGTACAAAAATAAATGAAGTGATAATGATCTGAATACCTCATAATCCCACTCTTGACTTCTTAGCTTAATAAAATTTTTTAAATTCTAAATTGTTTTTCATATGTAATTCTATGATTTGGCCTAATGACACACCAACATGCCAGTCTTGTGTGCATGTGTGCACGTGCACACACACACAAACTAGAAATGAAAGAGATACATTTTGTCAATGTATTTGTGAAATAATGTGCACATACGTCTGTTCTGTGTTTATGTAAGTGTGTGTGAGAGTGTGTGTGTGTTGGGGGGGGGAGAACACTAAATTGAAAGTAAAGACAATCCAGACTGGAACCAATTAAATATGTCATTAAAGATACATAAGGAAACAGTACCACCCAGTAGAAACCAGTTGGGTATACGAAAAAGACTTCTTATTATAAAAGATGAGTGCATTGATTGAGTGAGCCCCTTTTATATTTTAACAATTGTAACAAAATAACTAATACACATGTGCCAGACATTCTTCCAGGTTATAGGTGTGTGTACATACATAGGCATACACATATACATACATATATACATAGAAAATCCTAAAAAGAACCCTGCAAGATAAGTACTATTACCTTCCTGTTAGAGAAATGGGTTACCAAAGGTACAGAGTTTGAGTAATTACCCAATGCCTCAGAACTAGTAAGTCAGTACATTATCTTTACCACTATGCAAACCCATCTCTCTCATGCATGTATCTATCTATAATCAACCAGTTATAAACACAGACCTAGAACATTTCATTGTATTCTGTATATTTTTTTAGAACTACATAGGCCATCCATTTAATAAATCAGGCTACCTTTTTCTGCAAAATTAATGTCAGCTGGCAAATCAAAAAGTTAGTAACTTCATATTGCATTTTTTTAAATTGGGACATTTTCTCCTAATTGTCTAGTCTCTCTTCTCTACTCCATAAATCTTGAGAATCCTGAAAAGTCTATGGCATGGACTAAGTTCTCTCAATAGCCTGGGGTATAAATTATATAGGAAGGAAATTAGAACTGGTTGGCACAAGTTGATGTCATTTTGCAATTCCATCACTTACGATCCGTTGTGCCAAGTTTCCACCTATCACGAATTCCAAGATTGTGGACCCTGTTTGCCTGACACAATCACTGATTCCAGTATTTATTTATTCGTTATTTTAGACTCAAACCTATCATATAACAGGCATATGCTAGCACTAAAATGTGGAAGAAAGTAAGACAGGTCACCACATCTTTCAGGGAAGAAGTAAAGTTTGATAACAAAAACATGCACAAATAGAAATATTTTCTGTTATTTCTGGAAAAACACATTCTTGACATCTTGACTCCAAGAGCTTTTCCCCCACAGCCGGATAATTCTCCAAACTGCCTTACATCCTGCCCTCGGCTGTTACCCTCCTCCTGATAGTTCCAGGTCCTACGGGCTGGGCTTGCTCCCAGATCTGCCGCCAGCCTAGGAGTCTTATTGTGTTACTGCACCCTCTTTGGACTCATATTTGATATGATTTGTTTTGAAATGTTATTATATGAAACGTAGGACTCAAGCATTAAAAGTTTAAAGAAGGTATCTGGAAAAACAATCTTAAGACATAATAATTTTTTAAACTTTTCTTTCTGTACAAATTAGATCACTGTAAATAATACAGAAATGGCTATTAGTGGTTGATTTTAGAATTCTGAAATTTAAAATTAGTCTACAATATTATTCCTAAACTTAAAAAAAGTATATGTTGAAAAATACATTCAATCCTTTTCAAAGACAAAAAGCACTGCATAGCCATGCTTTTAGTACTACCAATGCCCCCTAAGTGTTTTCCATTTATCTATACATTTGTAATTGCCTTTAAATATTCATTTTGCCAAAAAAATGTACATTGTAAACTCAGAAGCTTCTCAAGTGGCTGTATTTTAAATAAAAACAAAACAAAAACTGCCAACAGCTTCCATAATTTAAATCCAGGGGGCATTTTCAAAGTACAATTCTGAAAGTTTGTGAAAACTGAGCCCCAGAGATGAAGGAAACATTGCACCATGAAGAAAAGGCACTTGCATACTCTATGCCTGTCTGTCAAATGTTGACCTTTGCACTTAGGTATCTGGCCCTTCGGGGACATATGTGGTTTCACCTGCTAGAGTTACACTGGTAACTCTGTGGTTGACGTATTTATAACAAAAACATGAACTACAGCTAATGGTGGGGCCACAGGCATTGTCCACCACCACCACTTCTGTCACCATTTAGGGACCTTTAGAATAATGTGTTTCTTGACTGAGACACCTGATCCCTAGGAAATGAAACTCTGGTGAGTGAATGATTGTATTTAGGGACAAAAAACATGGTTGTGATTAAGGGGGCTAATGACCAATTAATTAAAAAATAACCTGTCTTTTGGTTGTTTAATAAAAGTAAAATTTAAAATACGGCTTTAAATATTATTACTGAACTTTATTCTGAAGAAACAGAGTCCATGATATTCAACTTGCTGAATAGTTAAATGGAAACTTAAAAACCCAAACTCTTACTGTGTAAATAGTTGCCATGAAATCAGTAGAACATTTTCCCCTTTAATTTTTTTTCTGGAATATATGCAGTCTATACTTTTATACTGCACTGCATCAAGAATAATATCATATCTTGGGAATTTATTTTTAATTTTTAAGTAAATCAGAAAACAACTACATAATCAATGAGCAATTGTTAATAAGCAATAGCAATTATCAAATAATTACATACGTTTATCTATAATTATAAAACATGGCATTTCATTGATTTAAATTGATATTGTGAAACTAATACATAATAGTCAAGGCTTAGGAATTTTTACAGAGACCTGTGGAGAGGGCCAGAGCTGGAGCAGGCTCAATGCGAGGGCAGGGCCTCTAAGCTTTACACAAAGACAATGAGCTTTCTTACAAAATGTGTATTTGATGGCAACAGGAAACTGATTTTTGAAGAAATTAGTATTTGTCTACTCTACAAATATTGTTTTAGCTACACTGTTGTTCACTTTTAAGTTCCTTCCTATTTACATTAAGGAAAAACAAGCTGTGAGGGTTTGCCTTATCCACGCCCCCAAAAACTATCATTCATTCAGCAGAATGGTGGTAGGTATATGTTACAAGTAGAGAAACTTCAGTTCAATTCTCTGTAGATATTGTTGAAAGTCATTGCTTTTAAAATCTCTACAAAGAACCTATTTCTTTCTCTTCATACTTAATACTTATTTCAAGAATTGTATTTTTTGGGGAGTTCCCTGGTGGAGAAGTGGCTTAAGGCTTCAGCGCTGGCGCGGTCAACTCTGAGGCCTGGGTTCGATTCTCAGCCAGGGAACTACCCACATACCACAAAAAACAAAAACAAAAACAAAAAAAAAAAAAAAAGAATTGTATTTTGTTGCTCTGATTTCTTTAAAAGTTTTTACATTACAGGCCCAGAGCCTTGCCCCATCCAGGCAACAGCAGACCCACCCCAGACCTGGGGAGTGGCCCTGCCCTACCCAGGCCACAGTCCAGGAGCCACCGCTGGGACAAGCCAGCGCCCCACTGCCACCCTCACTGCCACCGGGCGGGCGAGCACCCAGAGCCCTGCCCGTCTTCTGTGGTGGCCGTGACCCTGTCAGAGCCAGCGGGGACACGCAGAACACATACAGGAAACACAGGAAGTAAGTTTTCTGTCTTAGCAACATTTTTTTTAGATATATCATCTCAGGCAAGGGCAACGTAAGCAAAAATAAAACAAACAGGACTACATCAAACTGAAGAGATTTTGCACAGTGAAGAATAGCATTAAGGAAGCAAAAAGGCAACCTACTGCCTGGGGGAAGATATTTGCAAATGATGTGACTGTAAGAGGTTAATATCCAAATACCTAAAGAATCGTACAATTAAATATCAAGCAAAGCCAAACCATCTGATTTAAAAATGGGCAGAGGACCTAAACAGACACTTTCCCAAAGAAGATATACAAATGGCCAACATGTACATGAAAAGGTGCTCAACATCACTAATCATCAGGGAAATACAAATCAAAACCAGAGTGAAATATCACCTCACACCTTCCAAAATAACCTGTATCAAAAAGACAGGAGGTCTCAAGTGTGAACAAGGATGTGGATGGAAGAACTGCGTGTGGTTGGTAGCAATGTAAACCCATGTAGTCCCTGCGGAAAACATTTCAGAGGTTCCTCAAAAGAACTAAAAATTGAACCACCGTATGACCCAGCAATTTCACTTCGAGGCATTTATCCTAATCAGTAATACTGCAATGACTCTGTACAGTGACAGAAAGTCACTAGACTTACCATGGTGATCACTCATATATACATATAAATATCGAATTACCATGTTGTGCACCTGAACTGAAACTAATACAATACTGTTAAGTCTATTATACTTCAACAACAATAAAAGAGATCAATACAATAAAATGTAGATGACAATGCCTCTTCCAAGTTAGGTTGCAAAGCAAAACAAACTTCACTGAATTTGTAAAGAAAAAAAAAAGAATAAAAAGAATATTTATAAAAAATAAAATTTTCTATTAAAAAGTAAGTAAATATAATTTCCCATAAAAAAAATCTTGTAAAAAAAACCCCAACTTTGTAGCAGAAGAACCTATAGGAAATAAAAGTAAAACATAGGGAAAAAAGCAAACCCTGGTTATTTTTACATTTTTATTAGTCACATGTTCAGCAAATATAATAAAATAGATGTTACTGGTACATAAAAAGTGTATTAATCAAAGCTATAATGATTTTATCATACAAACAATTCAATCCTACCAATATCCTGGTTCATGTGTGCTCAAGTATCATGCTATCACGTAATACTTACAATATGAAATGGTATTTGATGATAATCCAATAACTTCATACTCAGAATGGTAACTTCAAAGTAAGAGAACTTCAGAATACATCTTATGTATGTTTTGTTCAGAAAATCTCCCCCTTGGGAAACTGGACCGTAAGATGCTGAGCAAGGCCTATCGCTACTCCAGAAGCAGCTTCCTGACCACCAGGGAAGTCCTGAATAGACCTGAAAGGTGTGCGTTACCCTTAATAGGTCATCATGAAGTCACTCCAGTAACACTTTGCTAAATGATGCCCTACTTTACATGGTGTAGGTGCTACCAAAATTCAGTGGGGAAAAACATCTAATCTTACACTCCAAACAATTTTTATTTCATCAGAGTGAAAGAAATTGCTAAGCCAACCACTTACTTTTCTGTATGGAGGCACCAGAGAGGAGCTGCAGTTGAAAGCACATTAGCCCAGTTCAAGTCCACAACAGGATCAGTGCCCTCGTGCTGAGCTGTCACTTCCTTTGACCCTGAAAAGGAAAACTCCACCTTTCCTGCCTGAGAGGAGTCGGTGTGGAATGTGAGCTGCCTACTTGGGACTGAGGGACAATTCGAAATCACTGTTTTCAGGGTATGTGTGCAAAGGAACATTGTGTGACGTGACCTTAAACTTGGAAATCAAGAGTTAACATCTATTATACAAAGACATCAGGATACAAATATGAAAACCACAGCTCAAGTAAATAATCAAATTTGTATTTAAAATGTTTGGTGACAGCTTCACATGATTCATTTAATTCAACAGGATCGACACGTTCTGCTCACTTTTAGGCTTCCAGTAAGCCTTTAGTTACTAAGTTTTTGTCAAAGCCTATATACAAGGTCTGTCTGGAAAAAACCCAGCCATAAATGCCTCTTTTCCTCATAGTACATGGCTGGATACTTTCCAGACAGCCCTCGTATACTTACATAGCAGAAGGTCTGATTAATTTCAGCAGAAAGTTTAACATTTAAAATTAGTTTCTTTGTAGAACTAACCACATAATTTCATTTAGCAGGACACATATCTGATGACTAATTAACTTTTTAAGTTTTGAGTTAAATTCACTCATTAGGAAAAAGAGAGCTTGGCAGCTGCTTGGATCATCATCTACGGGCTCGCCCTCGAAGCGCTGCCATTCCTGAAAGCGGCAGTCACGAGCCGCACTGCCCTGCACGGATGGGGCCAGGCTCTGCATACTTCCTCTATGCTGCTCCTTACTTCTTTCCCTATTTGGGGTGACCACTGGGAATTCTGCTGCCACAAGTCTGGGTGAAATGTGTCACTACATCCAGAACACTTCATCATGTTGCAGAGCCAAAATCTATTATGGTTACAAGCGACACATATTTTAGTTATGAGAAGGCCTGAGCACAGAAGAGTTTACATTTAGAAGTCCTAAATGTCAGGAATGTAATGTTTGGACTCCATAGGTATGCAAGTTCTGATCATAACCCGGGAACAATGCTTTTGGGTGTTTATTTATGATGTACAACTCACCAAGTTCAAAAGAGTCTGCAGTAGCTGTAACCAACAACAGTGAACTGTCTCATCTTGATGGTATTTCTGAACTTTGAAACTGCAATCTTAAAGAATACAGAAGAACTCAAACCTTGGAGCCAAGGCCTGTGATCCATACTAAGAAGGTCTAACAGGGGTCAGGTGTGAGTTGTCAGGGAAAAGTGACAGAACCATCACTGCACGGCAGACGGCCGAGGGACTCGTGAGGACATGGGTCTATCACAGGTCCAAACTCTACTGTAGTTCACAGTGTGTTAGAAAGCAAATCCATGCATTTAGCTATAGATTTTCTTTAGGATGACAAGAAAAATTGAAAAAATCACTGCATTTTTCTAGAAGATGAGCACTAAAATATATATACTAAACACTATTTTATATTATTTTACGGAAAACACTTTAGTAAAAGGAACATGATATAATGATAATATTTGAGGAAGCAGCATTTAATTTGGGAATTAAATACTCTTTTTGGAGCTTTAGGCTAAAAATTTTTCTGTCATTTCAAACTTTATACCTTAAACTCAAATGATGTAATGTATAAATTTAGATATCTGTGAGTTTATCTCACACAAATTTGTACTGTTTTTATTCCAAGCATTCTAAAGCACATGCATTTTAGATTCTTTTTAGCTTATTTTTAAAGCAAAGTAAAAATAAACATAATGAGTTTTAAAACAGAACATATTTCTCATATAAATTACATGCATGTAACTGTGACCAATTATAGTTCTAAAACAAAAGCTATTACATTAATCTCTCACCACTAAAAGTCTTCCAGCAGTCAGCAGAATGTGTTCTTAGGATTTTGGTGCACTACTTACTGGGAAGAAATATGCATGAGTAATAGGTAGGCTTGGAGAGTAGCCAGAAATGACAAGAATGGCCAGAAGTGCAGACAAGACAGAGTTAATAAATCCATTCTTGAAACTAAATGCTCTCCATAACTCGCTAAATGTGTGGTGACATAATAAAAAGCTAGTTTTGTTGTGCTTTCAATATTGTTCAAATTAGAACCAAATAAGGATTTCTCTTAAGGCAAAGGCAATCATGTGTAACCACTTCAACCCTTCCTGAAATCAATACTGCATAATTTCTGTATTTTAACAGATTCCTAAGGACGCCCAAAAGTCAATGCAGAATAACAGAGCAAGTTAAAATATGTGTGGTTGCATGTGAAACTTATAGAAATGTTTATACTAGCCTTCAAAACAAACACCCTGCAAAAGTGTCCTATAGTAGACTTCTCAGTAGATGTGAATCTGAATGTGGTAGACACACATCAGACGGAAAATGCAGTAAAAAATAAACAAATACAAATATTCTGTCATGTTTTTCTTCACTTGTGTTTTTGCCCAATAGGTATAGCATTTTATAAAGTATGTAAGTCTCCTTTTGAGACTGCTGAAAAGTAGAAAAGTGTCCTAATTTACATTAAGGACACAAGCTGTGGTGGACTGGATCATTGACCCCAATTCTTCACCCCGCTCTGTAAGCATTTCCAGTCCCTCCCACTAACAGTGGACCTTTTTTCCCCTCTTGACATTGGGGTCATCCATGATAACCGTCCTGTTCATTGGGATATTTATAAATCCAGCCCAAGTAGAGTCTTGAAATGTACCTGCTCTCTTGTACCTCTGTCACAGTCACCAGAACAGGTCCCTGCCAGTCCACTAGTAACAGTAGGGAGATGAGAGGTGTTGGGTAGAGGAGTCCCAGCTAACTTAGAGACTTGCAGCCTGAAGCAGAGCTTCCTAGATGAGCCCAGCTGTAACCTACCCACAGACACGTGAGAATAAATGTGTCTTGCTCTAGGCCTTTGAGATCTTGTGGCTCTTTGCTAGGCAACATTATTGTGGCAATAGTAAACAGATACCAGTCAAAACAATGGACTCATTTCTTGCATATTTTACTTAATTTTCATGTTCTAACTAACGTATTACTGTGCCATTTAAAATAAAAGGCAAAAAGAACACAAAAAAGTTAATGTATAGTGATATCTGTGATATGCCTTGTATTGTGAGTTAAGTTTTGTGTCCATAAACCTATTAATAAATGTCCCTACTCTGTAGAACTTCCCATTCTCACTTCACATGCCATACCTCTGCAGAAGGACAACTCAAAACAAGATAGGAGCTTGAAGTTTCCCCCTGCCCCACCCACCAGCCCAAGATTAGGGGAAGCAGGTGGGAATACCTGACCCAAGAAAAGCACAGCACACTGGGTTGCGTCAAACATATTGTCTTTCTTAAGAGTAGAAAACTGAAAAACTGGGGAGCTCTACAAGAGAACAACAATTGGCACAACTACAATAAGAGAATGCAACCCCAAGAATATATAGACTCCATCTTTAATAGCTTTTTGAGACTTGGCTAGACTCTTTGTTACAGAATTACCACAATGCCAAAATACTCCCTCTGCTGTATTTCATTTTCGCACATTCGTTTTCACCTTGGAAGAAACTTCTATTACTTGATACAAAAGACAAAAAGTTTTGACTTACAGCTATTTGATTTTATTTACTTTAGTTGCTATATATTGCTTATATTGCCTTACATATTTTAAAACTATCTCAAACTGTAAGATTAAAGTCCTACTTTAGAGTTTTGTGAAGAGTTTTACTTCAAAACCATAACAATTTTCATCTTTATTAAACAGCAGTAGGTCGTTAATGTGAGTAAACAGAAACATAGTCTTTATTATATCTGATGTAAAATACATCTTCTGAAAATCTTGAATTCTGAAAAACTGCTTCTCTTCTACACTTCAATGGAAGGTTTTGTTTTTAGTACCGTGACCAGCATATAGGAAACATTCAACATACTCGTGTGTTTATTTGATGACTAAAACGCTCATCGTATTACAGCAGTACCTACCTGTTGCTGTTACCTACCCACAAATGATGTTTTATAGGCAAAATTAAGGGCAAAGGACATGAACCATCAACTATTACAATAACACAGAGGAAGAAACGGCTTATGAATGATCCCCTGATGATTATCAAAGGAAAACTAATTAATAGGAGAAAGAAATATAATTTAAAAATAAATGAATGACAAAATAAATGTCCTTTAAGAAGGTGTTTCAGTATGGAAGGTTATTTGTCTGCTTTCTTTCATTGTCAAGGCCAAATACACAGTTTTTCAATGAAATAACATATTAAAAAAAAACAAAAACCTTAAATTTTAAAAAATGATTTCATTTTCAAGAAATCTCTGAACATAAAAGTATTCTCCCAATGGAAAGAAAAAATTGTGCAAAATATGACAAAACATCTGCATACATATGAAATTTATAAGACTGAAAGTAATGAAAAGACATTGCAATTGTAACTGGCTACAACTAACCATCTCCATAAAATAGCATGGTTTGATTATTTTGTCCAATATACTCCCACTCCTCAACTTATAACTACATTTTAACTATAAGTGGGATGATATTAATAGATGCTTTGATTTTATTTTTTAATAAATACTTAAAATTGTACCTACTTTCAATGGTACATTCTCTTCACTGAAACCAAAAAGAGAGAAAAATGTTTTGTGTAATCTTCTATCACTAATTGTTTTTTTTTTTCTGTACTCTTATTTAAGAAAGTATTGCATTTTTTAAACACCTAATACATGTGCAAAAATTAAACTACTGCTGAGTAAGGGATTCATGGCAACCAGAACTGCAAGCACTTGAAATCTGTCAAAATTAATAAGGAAGACAAAAGAAGCATTGTAGTTCTCCTGTCTAGACTAATAGAATTCTCTCTCTGCATACATTAATAAATGTTAAGAAATCTCCCCCCTTCCTCCAGTGGTTACAGTTAGATATTAGAGCCTGTGATTGTTTGTTTATTTAATCAGAGAATAGTTTTTAACAAGAGAATAAACTACAGTTTTAATGATCTTCATTAATATTTTACTAATACTAAAGAATGATTAAGCAATTGACAATAATTTTTAATATTCTATATATTATATATGAAAAAGCACTGTGCAAACATTCACAAAAATATTCCCCTTAAACTACAAAAAAGTTTGCACATTACATTGGATGGGCCTTATTTTTTAAAGTATTATTTTTTTTTAAAAATCCTTAATAGAAACTAGTCACTGGGACAGAAATGACTTGACACTGACAGGTTACTATTATTTCTTTGTATTAATAAGAGAGCCAAAGTTTCTCTCTTTCAATTTATGTCTCTTTACGAAATAACCGTCTTCACCTACCTAATAACTTCCCTAAGAATAAACTTCATAAAAGCATGGCAAGTATAAGTCAGAAATTCAGTTCTTTAAAATAAAGCAAGTATGAAGTTCAAAATTCAAAGAGAAAGATTAAATACATACAATTTATACACTAGAAAAAATCAACGTGTTTCTTTTAGAGTTCTACAATCTATTATTTCACTTTTCAAAAATTAGCTTAGCATGTTGATATTTTTCATTCTCTTAACATGTTTTTACTCATATCAACAAAAGAAAATTTGTCCTCATTTAAAAAAAATGCATTCTTGGTCAAAACTAAAGCTTATGCTTCCACAAAACAACAAACTCAAAGAGAAGCAATGGGCCTCTGACCAGTTTACTCACCTCACTGTGCTGTCCAGTCACCCGCCACCTTTTCTTAACTTCTTGGGAAAACAAGGTTCCCAAATGCAGAACTAATGCAGTTTGGCATAACGTCAGGCAAACGTACAGTAATCACAAAAGTAGATTTTGTATAAATGCAGTGTAGGTGGTTGTAAACTGAAGTAATTATTCAAATGAAAACCTTACTAATAACTATCACACACTGAAAGGTTTGTTATAAATCAGATACAATTGGTTAAAATAGTCATTAAGTTGTTCCTTAAAATGCTTTTCTGGGAGGCATCAAAAGTCAGGAACACCTTTTGAGCTAAGTTGTAAAGACATCCTCCCGGAAAACGAAGACTCTGAACCCAGGACGGGGACATAAAAGAGCTTGCTTACTTCTAGTGCCATGGTTTTTAACTAGGTTTACAAATTAGAATTACCAGATGGAATTTTCAAAATACACACTTACAGGCCAAAACTCCAGGGAACCTCCCTCATTAGGGCAGCCAGGTAGGTTGCCAAGGCCTGAGCAAGTGCAAAAGATGGTCACACGGTGAGATGAACACTCAGGAAAGCGTTCATTGCAGCTACAGGCGAAACGGGATAGCAAATGAAATCTCCATTACTGTTTGTCTTTTCCACAGCAGTGACTGCCTCAACCAAACCTGCCTGAGAAATAACAGAGCTTGCTTTGCCAAATGCATTGTGTCATTAAATTTTAAGACAAAAGAGATTCCAGAGAAAACATTCTTGCTATACATTCAACTTAGAATCACTAAGAAGGAACTTAAAATAATAATTAAACTTTTTTTTTGCCTATGGCTAATGTTCTATTTTCAAATTATGTGTTGTATATTGTAAATGCATTGCAAATCATCATGCTGTGTACTTTACACGTATACAGTGCTGTATGTCAATTATTTCTCAATAAAACTGGAGAAAAGGAGCTAGATATACTGTAGCAAACACATAATTTGACCAAACTTTCTGTTAGTTTTATAAGTTGCTAAATCACTAAGACCCATACAAAATGTTCAAACTTTGCCCGAGAGAGAGAGAGAGAGAGAGAGAGAGCGAGCGCGCGAGCTCCTGCATGTTCATTCATTTTGCTTTAAAGATACCAAGATGTGTCTGTGAATTTAAGTCCCACATAAAGTTATGCAAGATATGTCAAGGACAAATGTCATACCTGCCCACTAATCTGATGCCTACATTATTTTTCTAGGTGCTAATAGTACAAATGAATGCATTCTTTTAATCATCTACTCGCATGCTACTGGGAATCTGTATCTGGATACGTAATTATCCCCTGTGTTTTTACAAGTGATTCCATCTGGATTTGGCGAGGATTATCTGGCCCCCTCTGCTCTACCTTATATTGATTTAGTGGTTTATTGAGCAAATGTTGATGGAATGCCAAGACTGCACACTTTATTGAGATAGATGCTCTTCAAAAAGCAAAAAAGAAAATAAAAGTCAATCTGGACAGTTCTGTGAATATACTAAAATCCATTGAACTGTACCCTTCAAAAGGGTGAACTTCATGGTATGTGAATTTCTATCTTGCTAAAGCTCTTAAAAAAAAGGTAAGAGGCCTTCTGAAATCAGTAAACCCGCAGAATAAGGAAGTGATGCTTACTTCATGTCATGTCTTTGTACTGAAGCCAGCATGGGGCTTTAGATAGTACCTCCCTTTCTGAGTTGTTCCAAAGAATGTTTTTGGTAATCTGTTATGAAATATTGTCAAGCTCACTGGTTTATATGATCGCTTTGAAAACAGGGGCTTGTCATCAAACTTCAGGAAAGCTGCGAGAACTTCAGAGAAAACCAGACGCGACCATCGGTTCACGTTCATCCATAACACTCAGTTTCACTCTTACAAGGCAAGATGCAAAAGGAAGATGTGGGGAAGACCGGAGTTGCCGCTCCTCAGCACAACCTCCAGGCCCAGTGGTAACCCAGGAGGTAACGACAAAACTGCGGAACTGGTGAAGGTCATCTCACCTGATTCCTCTGAATAAAGACTCTGAGGCCAGAGTTACCGTGGGATCCGTGACATCAGGGTTAGTGGCAGTCTGTGACAAGAACCAAGATTTTCCTAACATTTCAAACTTTAGCAAATATGCCATTCATCCTAATTTAAAATGGAAATTATAATCTATAACCAAATGTACATAGTCCCCATTCTTTTTCTAATACATTTATTATCTTCATCTAGATGGTGTCTGAAAATAGATACTAAACAAGGGTGGTTTCTTGCCCTCAGTTTCCAAAGGAAGGCTGCTACAGCCTGATTAGTGGGTTTAAACCCTGACCTTGTCATTTTCCCCTGCATGAATTCAGAAAATCATTCCTATTTTAACCTGCATGTGCCCCTGTTTCTTCATCGATAACCCTGAGATTAATAAAAGCACCTCACTTACAGGGTTGTTGGGATGATGAAATGAGACGAGGGCGTGAAGCACATAGAACCATGTCCGGCACTGTCAGTGCTCAGTAAAGGATGCTCTGACAGTTGGCACGACTGAAGTGCCTGGTGGGCGGGCTGTGTGTGAGCACCAGAACACTGCCAGTCCACACACACACACACACACACACACACACACACACACAGATTCTGTATAGAAACAAAGCTGCAGTCGTTAGAAGGAACATGTTTTTTAGGCATACAGTCATAAATGTCAACTTTTTTTAAGAGATCCAACCTTATACTGATCTCTACACCTCCTTTTGGAAAAACACGTCTTTGTTAGAACAATTAAAATAAAATCAAGATAAAAGGAAAGAAGAGGAAACTACTCAGGTTGACTCCCCAATATGTATGAAGCCGCACCGTGGCAATTCTGATTAAACAATTCACTGAATTATTATTACTTTACTAAAGTAAATTTAAATAACAGATTTAAAGCAAATCATCCTCTAGCTTTTACACAAATTTAAAGGAACATTTAAACATGTACTTTTTTAGGAAAAGAAGAGTTTAATTGTTCACACCGGGTAATTAATGGTGGTCATTTCTGTTATGTTCTTTTGTGTATTTTTGAAATTCATTATAATAAAAAGCCAACATTATGTAAAAAGAAAAAGTCAGTATATTATTTTTAAAAGTTAGGCTTAGAATTAAAAAAAAAAAATTGGAGTACATAAGGAAATGTGTAAAAACATAGATTCCTAGCATTCTATCTTAGATTTAAAGCCTGGGCTGCTATTGTATGTTAAGACAACTTTCCTAAATCTCGATTTCCTTGACTATAAATACGAACATAGTATACTGTCTTTCTCATTGGACCACTGCAAGAATATAAGCAAATGACGGCTGTCTGTAATATAAAAAATAGAGGCATTTATGGCTGGATGTTTTCCAGACAGCCCTCATATATCAAAACCCTTTGAAATCAAACCACTACTATTATACAAATGAACGTGATTTACATTCTTATAAAAATTCCACATTCAACATTATCAACGCCATTAATCATGCACCTCTCTCATCTCTGTAAGAAGAGGACTGAGACGCCCCGCCCTTCTATTAGCCGTTGGCTAGCTGTGTGACCTAGGTACCTCAAACTCATCAAATGTAGTTAACAATTCCTGCACACTATCTCAGGTAGCTCTAACGATTAAGAAACATAGCATTAAAATATTTTAATAGTGATTTACACTTGTAAAGCATTGTCATACTGTATCAGTGTCATTAAGTAACTTTTGTTGATGGCACTTTTGTTGATCCACGTTCTTTTTTTCCCCTTAAGACAGTATTTATTTATTTATCTTGCCTCTTTCAAACCCTGAGCCTACCACTCTGCAGGATGCCTGGGGAGGTGCAGGACAAGGAGCACACAGAGCAGGTTAGACACGGGACAAGGAACTGCAGAAGAGGCGGCGGCGACCTGACGTGGAGACCTCCTTATTACCGCTGCTCCACTTTACTCTTCTACCTTCGACATGCGCTCAGTGAACGGCTCCGTGCTCAGCACTGCCCATACACGAGCCAGCGAGGGAAACGTGCTTCTCACCCTGCTGGAGTAGGCTCGCTCAATGATGACAGTGACCTGTCCTTTCTCAGGGAGGCATTTCCTAAATGACCCTATGTACAGGGTATTCTCCATGTATCTCCCTCATTCTCCACTGCATTATGAAATAGTTTATCTATAAACATTTCACTATCCATAATTATTTTATACGTTTGTCTAATTATCCTCCATTTCTCCCTACCACTGATCCTCTGTCCCAGCCCCTTTATAAAGGACCATGAAGAATTACTGACAGATGGATAAACCAAATGAGGCATGTGTGTGTGCGGGCATGCGGGCGTGTGTGCTGTTGTATAATGAAATACTATTCAGCCTTGAAAGGGAAGGAGATTCAGACACATGTTACAATATGGATGAATTCTGAAAATATTACGCTAAGTGAAATATGCCAGACACAAAAAGAAAAATATTGTATGATTCTACTTATCTATGGTGCCTCAAATAATCAAATTCATAGGGAGGCAGAAAGCAGGATGATGTTGCCAGGGGCGAAGATTCCAAGAAATGGAGAGTTAGTGTTTAATGGATACAGAGTTTGTTCTGGAGATAAACCTATATACTTAAAACGACAACAACAAACAAATCAACAAACAACAAACCAACAACAGAAAACTCACTGCCATGCCACGCTCTCCCTGTTAACAGAAAGGAATCTCCCCAGTTGTTGCAGGAAAGTTGGGCATTTTTCTTCTTGATCCTTCCTAATTAGAGGCTATTCTCTCCCCCTTAAAACACTAAGTTGACAAGATTAAAAACATTAAGTTTAGATGAGAGAGCTGCTGATTTTACATTATTTACCTGATATATCTCATTTACACTCTCCAACCATAGCTAATGTGTATCAGGTATCTGATGTGTATATATTTTAGTGAAAAAGCAAGACATATAGATCTGTATAACATACATACCGTACATGAAAAATATAATCAAGCTACATAATATGACTCTCTTGGTATAGTTGCTCTTAAAGTATTCTAAGATTGTGTAGTGCCAAACACAATATATGTATATTTTTTTGTCATCTCGCCAAAGTGAAACTTGACCACTGAAGTCCTAAGGATGTACAACAAGGCACAGATAGATGAGACTTTAAATCCACTCAAGTAACATTTGGGGCTATGCAAGCATGGAGAACATGATTACCTTAAAAAGTACAGTTTCCAGAGATTCTCATAAGAATTCCTCAGCAGGCCTTTGGCTAGAATCCAACTTTCTCTTTTTCTCAAAAAAGAGTTTTGGATGTCCTCCTATCTTGACAGTTTAGAGACATCTAAGTCATTGCCAAATGTCATGCATGCATGTGGTTATTTTTTTAATCGTACTCTTCAAAAATCTTAATTTGCATTCAGTTTGAATTTCAGAATCAGGAAAGTCTCAAATTCAATGGAAAGAGTTAACATTTTTTTATCCAATACCATATATATATATATATATATCTCCTAACTAGAGAAATATCACAGACGTCCTGGCTTCCCTCCAAAGACTCTACCAGCCGGGCTCACTGGCTCAATTCCCATGCTCCTCTAAAACGTCTCTTTAGTTTGCTTTTCTTTGTCTTTTTCATATTTTAACTGCATAAATTGTTTACTACTGAAGCTATGAAGCTTCCCTCCAAGCAATTCAGATAGAAAACACAGTGGTTTAACAATCAGTAGGTCATGCTGGAAAACCTGACGTTTTTAGTCATACACTTAAGGTCCACGAACCCCCACACTTAACTCCCTGCAGATCTGCATTTGCACATGAATCTGTTCAGGCTCTTCTGCAGAGGCAAAAGGCCATTTCAAGACTCTCCATAGTTTTGCCAACGTTTTTGTCTATAAATAGTTAACACTTAATATCGGCTCCAGAAAAGTAATTTCCAAACTAGTAATGCATGCTAATGGACTATTTAGGTCACATAAAACATAAAACAAAGCGGGGAGAAAGCTGGCCTGGCAGCTTCAGAGAGTTCACCAGCATCAGATAGGACACTGCCTTCCTCTTTTGTTCATAATAGCTACCTACCTGAGACAGCATGGGATTTCCACACATTCACACACACTTCACCCTGATTTAAAATGATGGTCACCTTGTGGGCCAAGCTGACCAACCCATTGTGTATATATGCTGGTGAGCAGCAGCTCCTTGTGGAAAGGTAAATGTAGATGTCTGATTATACGAGGGCTGTCCAGAAAGTACTCAGCTGTGGACTCTGAAAAAGAGGCATTTTTGGCTAATTTCTTCTTCGGACAGTACACTCACCCTTGTACACTCACCCTTGCATTTCTCCTACAAGAAAATCTTTTTCGTCTCAACCATCTCTCATTGAAATGTACTCGCTTTGAACAACTCAATCACTTCTTAATTTTCTAACAAACATGGTTTTAAAACTAATTACAGAGTGTGTTCTTTTTTTCTCCCCATCCTGATATTTAGGCCATGGGTATTTACTTAGTCATTTTAAATTTCCACTTTGCTGATGTCTGACATATAAAGTTGTGGGATTTTTAAGGTGTGCCTCATGGTGACTGACGCATGTACACAATGTGGGGGGATTCCCCCCCACCAGGTAACGTACATCATCAAACACCTCACAGATTCATCTTCCTGGTTTGGGTGAGAACACTGAACCTTGACTCTCGCTGCAAATGTCGCTTACACAACACAGCATCATCAGCAGGACCATCACCATGTTGTACACACGAGCCCCAGGCCCCCCGATCCCACAGCTGACGGCTTGTGCCCTGTCACCAGCCTCTCCCCGTTTCCCACATCCCCAGGCCCTGGCAGTCACCCCCCTACTCTCCGTTCCTGAGTTGTTTAAGATTATGAGTATTTTAATAGATATTTAATGCTAGACATTTAACTGAAATACATAGGTATTAACATTAATAAAATATAGACAGTGAATCACTAGAGTGCATACTAAATTACCTGTGTGCACCTAACTCCTAAGTCATGCGTGTTCTGTACACCCTGTGGTTCTTAGCACGTTCACAGCTGCCTCAAACACATGCATCTCCTACTTTCCTAGACGTGAGTGCAGACTGCGACGGGAACGTGGGCTTTGAAACTGCTGCTGACAGTTACACGTTCTACCACCCTGGGACAGACACACCAGAACCTTTCTGTTCCTCCATTTTCTCATGTGTTCAATGTGATACTTTGTGTCTCATAGAATTTTATAAATATGAAATTGTTTAATAGGTGAAATATTTAGAAAAAAGGTCTGTCAAAAACTTACTCTCAGCTTTATCAAACAAGGCTGCAGCCACTTTCGCCTGAAAGAGCTGTCATGGACGGGGGAGGCTTCTGACGAGCAGCGTGTGAAACTGGCAGCATGTGATGCGTATCTGCTAGGCTTCGTGTAAGCATACGCCCCCGAGGTATTTCTAACAGCTCCCCGACTAGCTTCAATCAGATACTCACTTTCCACCCTTCCTTCCCAAATCCTCTATTTCTTAACTCTATCCATTTCCCCCTGCCCCACAGTTACCATCTGTGTTCCGACAGTCGTAACTCTCCTGGCTTACAGCAATAGCCTATTAACCTCGTGGTGACCAGTCTTCTACCCTCAGATACATGAGAGCTCTCCTGAGAAATAACAGGACCTGATTAGACTGCTGGAAATGGAAATGGTGGCGTGAACAACAAACAAAACAGCAAAACTGCTAAGACCTGACTACTGACCCACGCACGGAGCACGAGGAGCCAAGGTGAAGCTGAGGTTTCGAGCTGCAGTGATGGTGTGCAAGACCAAACCTGAGCACACTGGGTAACGCGCCTGGTCTTCTGGCCACGTTCACGAGCCTGAACTCCAGATCTAAATGTCCATGCGACTGCTCTGTGATCTCCACGGGCAAATTATCTATCCGCCTGACAGTTCCACTGGGTGCCTCAGAGTAACTTCACGTTTGACAGGATGACATTCGTTCGGGCGACACCCATGTCCCTCTCCTGTGCGCCTTAACTCACCCTCCACCGAACTGTTTAAGGCAGAGACCTAGCCAGCACCTCGCCACTTTCATCACCCTCCATGCCCACGTCTCGTCCACCCCCGGTCAGCACCCCTCCGGTCAGCTTCCGTCTGCAGCCCCGCCGCCCCCACGCAGCCGCAGGCTCCATGTCCTCGGGCTGGACCCCCAGTGACTCCAACTCCTACCTGCGCTCTTTGCATCCACGCTTGGTTCCGTTGGCCAGGCGGCTTTTTATAAAACACCAGTGTGATCACATCGGTAACTCATGAAAAGCCTCAATGGCTTCTCTTTTCGGTACGAAAAATCCGAAAGGTGTAAGCTCATTCCTGGCGCTCCTCACGCACGCACCGGGCCCCGGCGCTGCGCACGCACGCACGCACCCGGGGGCCCCGACGCTCCTCACGCACGCACGCGGGCCCCGGCGCTGCGCACGCACGCACGCACCCGGGGGCCCTGATGCTCCTCACGCACGCACCCGGGGGCCCTGACGCTCCTCACGCACGCACCTGGGCCCGACGCTGCGCACGCACGCACGCACCCGGGCCCCGGCGCTGCGCACGCACGCACGCCCGCCCGCCCACCCGCCCGCCCAGTCTCCCGGGGCTGTCTCACTGCGCTCCCTTGAGCACTCGGAGCGCTAACGCAATAAACCTCGTTTTCCGGCTACTCGGAGTCGCACCCTCTCCCACCGCGGGGCTTTCGCGCAAGCCACCCTTGCTGCCTGGAACACTGCCTCCCGGCCGCTGGGAGGTGATCCCTGGAGCTGCAGTTTACGTGTCGCCGGCTTCGTGACCCCTTTAGTGATCACAGTCAAGTTCTCGTCCAGGACACCCTTTTGTTCTCTGTTGTTCTCCCTGAGAGACTCGTGGCCAGTTAGTAACGCTTTTTGTCAATGGACAGGGTGGACTTGTAGTGGCTTGGGGCTCAATTTCCAGGTAAACATTTCCAGCAAATAGTTGGAAAATGTTGCGGAAGAAGAGAGGTAAAACATGTTCCCCGCGTGTGTGACGGCTGACACCGTGAGTCTGCTGAGGAGACACTGACGGTGCGGAGAGCGGAGAGGAAGTCCAAACTGAAGGTCTTTGAGAAAACCTCCATTTAATTTGTAGCAGGAGAGAAGCTGGGGGTGGGGGGACGGGGGTGGGGAGAGAATACGAACGCGAACACTCAGAAAAGCCGCCTTGGGAACAGACGGAGTGACAGCAATGCGGGGACATGTCTGTGGCCTTACCAGGAGTGGTTCACGAACCCAGGGGAGTGCAGCAACCAGGACAACACAAGAACAGCAACGGGGTTACCAGAAAACCGCAGTGTCCTTCAGGGAGGAGCTCTGACCTCAGGTCCCCCGTGGTCAGTCAGGAAAACAACAGAACGCAAAGCTCGGAATAAACAGGGCAAGGCTGTACCCAAGCAGCCAGGGTCTGGCGTGAACCTAACAGCGTCTCACGGCTTGTGGGAGACCCTGGGATTCCTGGGTGACCGACGTCCATCCCCGCGAATCTAGGACTTGCACGTGACGCATGAATGAGCTCACGACTGATGTAGGGCACTGAAGGAAAGGGGGTCAGCGACCATTACAGGGGAGAAAGGGATCACCTTTTACGTGGATGTTCTCAGCGACCCGCATCTCTACTTTATTTCTCCATTCTCTGTCGCTAAACTCGGGTCAGACGGTGACATCCTTCTCAGACCTCGTTCTACAAATGGTGTGAATGACTGCTTCTCTAGGTAGCTTTTGTGGCTTGTAATATCCCAACAGTTGCAAAGATCACAATTTTAAAATCGACTGTTGCCTGTCCTCCCTATTAAGGCAAAGTCACGTCTTTTCTGCATCCTCTAGCACAGCCCCTTGTTCAAGGCAGCAGGTCTTGAATGAACATTTATTAGACCACCTCTCAGCATGGCTGCCTGTAGAGCACCCCAGGTTTAAACCAAAGACGTGGCTTTACATTTCCTAAGCATGGCACCCCCCTCCACAGTCATTAGCCATTGCAAATGCATCATCCCTTGTTTACTGTCAATGCCATCTCCCTCGCGATGCCTTCCAGACCACAGTTTGATAGACCTCACTCTTTATTCCCACTGCCCCTCCTTCTATTTCTCTTAGTCTGTGTGCTGTTCTGAACTGCTACATACGTTTGACACTTCATACGCTTAGCTAATGACTGACTGAACTCCCAAAGAACACAGGCACGTTTTTATTATCTTTGAACGCCCTCCAACATTTATCACCGAACCTCTCTGAGCTAGTTGAGGTCTAATACATATTCATTGCAGCTAATTGAATTAAACTTTGCCCCATAGGGGAAAAAATACTTAGCCATCCAGTAACCAGCAATTTGACACTGAATTTAATGAAATGTACTTAAAACAATACACATTAGTGTACTCATATCCATAAATATTTACCCCAGAATTAAGTAAAACCATACTTTACATGTTTATAAATGTTATATTAGTCAACTGAAGTTTTAATGAAGTAAAGATGACTTTGCTTCCACACTGTATCTGCAATCCATCCCCTCCCCCAAAGGTACGTTGAGTTTTTCCAGTACACTTGGGGTGACCACAACGAGGTGCATGCATGTTGTTTCTCAGTGCAAACAGGACGAGGTGTCCCCCAGCTGGCCCGGCCCCTCTACTGGAGTCGGAGCTCTTTGAGGGTGGTAACTGTTTCCTTGGGTCCTTGGTCGTAACTGGCTGGATTAAATAGTTCCTGAGTTACTAAACTGTGTGAGAAGTATGACCTGAGAGTGGGCTGGTGCTGAGGGGGCAAGAATAATAGCAGCTAATGTGTAACCTGTGAGCCAGGCTCTGCTCAGAACTTCATATTTATAACATAATTTGATCCTTACAAGCCTAAGAGGGAAATGCTATTATCCATGTTTTCAAGATGAAGAAAGGGAAGCTTAATGAACTTAATTGACTTGCTAAGGTCACAAAGTCAGTAAACTGGGAAAGCGGGATATACATCCAAAGGTTACGCTTCCAGATCTCCTAGCTGGTCGGTCAGGGAACAGGGAGGTAAGTGGCAATTCCCAGGGCGACGCAAATGCTGTGCTGGGAATGACGAGGAGAGAACGCGGAGAAGCGCACGGCCGAGTGCAGACTGTCAGAGGGTCACGAGAAAAGCATCATAAAAGATAAGCTGAATTAGAGTGGAGAAACTGAGGGAAAGGAGATGACCCGGGGACATTAAGAGAGGACTTCGGACACCTGCATTTAAGATACTGGGGGACACTGTGTGGCAGTCCATCAGGGAGTGTGGGCGAGTGGAACCCAGAGGAGTCAATGCGGACAGCTTTCAGAGCAAGGTTATTTAGGGTGTGTAAATTCGGGGGTTATTTCTCCCCAGAGGTCCAGGCTAGGGCCTATGAGTAAAGGGAAGATAAACAAGAAAAAAAAAAAAACAACCAAAACACCCTCAAAAGCAGGCAAAACACAGGGCATTCAGTCCGATCACTAGTCTCACAGTCACGTGTCCGGACGTGTTTCCATGCGAGTACGACTTCCCCGACGGTGACTCCGCATATCTCAGCCTACCCTTTGAAGCTTTCAATTTTATTTTGGGTCATTCCCCTCATATCAACCGAAGGTACATGTTTTTTATTTAAAAGGAACATTAGAGAACAACAGAATTATAAATAATGATCTCGTAGTTATGTTTTCAAGACTGATCAATCTTATACTATTCATTAGTCAATTTAATGAGTAGCAACATGACAAGCCACAGTGAAAAAGATTATTTTCATTAGAATGTATAGGCAGTGTATTGTCTAAAAACGTCCCATTGAGCAAAGATATATGAACACAGTATGTGTTGGGGACACAGTGGCCTTTAGCATGTATTACCAACTTAGCATTCTGAAACATGTAACTCACTTATTAGGAAAACCTAAAATTTATCTCTAAAACCAACGGTATTTAACAAATAACCTAATCCACTACAGTCAGAAGATTTTTTTCATCTGGCCTTAATGACTTTGGATGAGTTCCCTCCACCTATCTATGACACTTTACTCATCAGGAAAATGGAGAAAGTAGCAGGAGCTACCTCGTAGGACCTCTGGGGGCAGGAAGGGTGCTATATGTGTCCCTGTGCCAGAGCAGAACCCGTAAGCGCTATGCAGACGTCCGTGCTGCTGCTTCTATCATCTGTTAACATTTAGCTACTAACTCTGATCACACATTTAATATCAGCAAGCCAAGTAATAATCAGCAAGTGATTATTACTCATGCACAATGAACTACTTTCTAAAATAAAGCAGTGATAAAATAATCACATTTTGTACAGTGCACAAGTCCACATGATTTACAAATACCTACAATGTAAGTGGCCCTACTTTCCATTTCTAGTTGCCTTCTTTTTTCTAACACATGTAATTTTGGTTCCTAAATTCATAACCCCACACCAAATCCTCAAAAAAAGACTGAATAAGTGGATATATGTGGTAATAGAGAATCATATGTCTTGCAATGAGTCCCAGTTACATAAAAAATAGAGACTTTAAACATAACCCTTTTAAAGAAAAAAAAAAAAGGCTAATATCAGTCAACTGAAGTTCCATTTACTTTTTTCCTAATACACACTCATAACAATGGTAGGTTTTGCCCCCATCCCCTGGCTGGCTTACTTAAAAGAACTCTAGTTGGATTTACATATTTTAAGATTTAAATAACTACAAAAGACACTAATACCAAAGGGCAAAAGGAAATCACCTTAAAGCTGCGGGCAGTAGCCAGCCATTCCTCTCACAAGTGAGCGGGAAGGGACGCACGGCCCACATCATTAACCCACAGGATTTGACGAACAATGTGGAGAGGTGCTGGGGCCGCTTCCCACAGGGAACAAGAGCAGCCATGGTCAATGGAAGCCCCAGGAGGAAGGTCTGAGCTCTGTGCAAAGTCCTTTGATTCCAACATATCCACAGAGCACATGCCAACAGTGTTCAACGATTTATGCTTTAGTCTGTGCACTTTAAATCTGAGCTGCAATGAGGAGAGAAGGTATTTTGTTTTCCTTTAGTGAAAGGAGTAAAATCCACAAGAATGAGCAGTAAAAATAACATCTCCTTGTGTCTTTTTGTGAAAGCCTCATGTTATCAAATACAGCCAGAATGTTACATATGTTTCATTTAGTTAAATGCTAGTAGACATAGTAGCAAAATAATTTCTATTAAAATTCCATTTGATTCCTTTGCTTCATTACTTAAAGATCCAAAATTGTCTGGGTTAAAATATCAATGTATCCCAGAACTTGTTCTGTAGGTATGTTTGGCTCTGTAGGAATCTGTATCCAAATGATCAAATAACAATTTTTATTATAAATCAAGAAATTGTACATCTGCCTAAATTCATCATAAAAACCAGAATCAAGAATGTCACATTCAGACATATTTATTCCATAGGAACAAATTTAGCATTTTACTCTATGATTGCTAGCTAGCGACACCTGAGATGTTTTAAAGCTTCTCTTTATTTACAGATGCTCAGAAACACACTTTTACACCTGAGCACACCGATAAATTATTCCATTCACTTGAATATTGCTTTATATTGCATTTTATATAACACATTGTATGCTGTATTCACTTTTTATTTTATTAGTTCAAGTTATTGCCATGTGCTGTGTATGGTATCAGGCAATGAGAGAAATTGGGGGGTTATGGTGATATTACAAAAGAGAAGAAATGCAAAGACACAGTCACATGATCTAGGAATGTAATTTTCGTAATTTTAAATTCATGATTTTTCAGTATACAACTATTGATGATTCAGTGCAAACTCCCACCATCTACTAGTGAATGACTCTTGTCTGTATGTGCATTGTATTAGGCTAAATTATACAAACCATTCTGTAGCTCAACTATACCCTACTTACGTTATCTGGTCTTATCACTTGTATTATAGTCATTTTTGAAAATAACTCTCACATATGATATTTTCAAATATGTGAACATGGCTCATGACCTATAAAAATGGCCAAAAAAATTCGATCTACAATTTTAGAGCAAAACATTATTACTATAATGATCTTCTACACATGCAGACTTCTTTTCCTCTTTTCCTATCCCCTTAACTATTCAAATAAAAAACATACTTCAGCTTGCTTATGTAAATACTGGTCTGTTACATGTTAGTTCAAGAATCTGTATAAAATAAATATTGATTCAGACATGCAATAAATCCATAAACAGCACTTCTGTACATTCACTTTGAAGACAAATTGCCCAGGGAGGTAAAGATGTCTTTTCCTTTATCACAGATCCAATTTTAAGACATGTCAAGAAATAAAAATGTATGACTCTTAGGTGACTGCTCTTCGCAGGCTGAGGAACGCAAACCAGGGTGGACTATTATTGTTAGACCACAAAGATGAGACCACCCGAGTAGCTCGTGTGAACAGTGTCACAGCTGCTTCTTTTCTCTTTGAAGTCATTCAAAGTGATGCATGAAGATGAGGGGCTGCTTTTATCAGCCTCCCACTCGGGGTCTGTTTAGCCCACTGAGGAAAATACTTGTGATACACTGCTGACAGAAAACAAAACATGATCCGAACAGCAGGGCTGCTACTCACAGGATATTATTATGTCAATCCAGGCACGCAGCTGTGACGGGGAAAGCCTCTGACACAAACACGTCGTGCGCAGGGCCATCGGAAAAGACTGCCTGCTCTTCTGCGCATCGGTGTTAGGCACACTGGGGCCCTCCAGCAAGACGATCTGTTAAAGAACAAATCCTGGGACTCACTTGAGTCCCTCCATTAGTGGAGAAAAAACTTTTTTACCATCATCTCCACGTCACCAGAAACAAATGAGATAAAGGTAGAACACACTGTGCCTGTACCATAAAGGCACTGTTATATGTGCAATACGTCAGCGATACCCTTTAAGCTTTACAAAACCTTGAATGTGTTTCCCAGGAGCACTGAGCTGGTGAAGAGCTGAGATTCAACCCCACGTGTGATACGTTTTCCATCACACCTCCACACCACCCAAATCCACCTTTTCTGCCTATGTGCCTAGTGCACCTGGAAGCAGACCTGGAAGACACACGAGATGGACTAAAGAAATTCCTACTCGTGGAGGCCCCTGAGTTACTAGGCGTGCCCTCCAAAGCCTGTCAGGGCTCGGCAGCTCTAACACGTACCGGAGCTGTTTAATTTTGTTGTAGAGAAGTACGTGTTTTAGGGTTAGACAAAAGTAATGCATGCATGTATAAATCATTTGCTTGGAAATTACTATTTCTTTCTTTAGAAAGGTCTTTAACTCTCTTATCTGGATCAACACACCATATGAAGTTCCTCTAAAAGGAAACAGGATAAAAATATAAATTGCGACGATATGCAGGGAATTATTTGGGAGAAGAGAGTTATTGAAATTCTTAATAAGTAGATGATGTACTAAATTTCTTTGTATGCATTCATGAATGAAAACTATGTGGATTTTAAAAATTAAACTTTAAGCTTATTTTCCCTGTTACCTAATTGTTCCCATCAGTTCTCTTATTACTCTCCCACCTACCAATCTTGCCTTCAGTCTGTGATCTCCAAGCACATTTCCCTGACAGATGCGGGGCTTTACACTAATTCCGTAACTACGGCCTCTGAGCGCCTAGCCTATGGGTTAATTCCTCTCCCTGGGCTGTCTGTCCCCTTGGGGCTGAGAAGGGTGAACTCCATCACTGTTTAAATGGGCCCGAGACTCTCTTTTCATACTTGACATACGTGGCTACTATACACTGGACAAGACAAGGGAGAGATAGTTTGCTCAACATTCCAGCAAAGAACTCATCACAGTTCACTTACGGACAACCAGAACAAAAAGAGTCTAGAATTTTGAAAGTTGACTTTATCGACATGTAACATCAATGTATCTTAGTTATTCCTTTTTGCATTGGGATAAAAACTGTGTGCAAAAGAGAATAAGATATATGCTGAGTATTACAAATAAAAACGTTAATTAATTAAAAAATGCCTTATAAATAAAAAATTCCATTAAATGCCAGCTGATGAGAGAAAGCGATCATTCGTTTGCTCACTCATTCTCTATGGTTATGTGGGGCAGAATCTTTAAAAATACCTCGGGAATCGGAGTTTGTAGGGTTTTTCTAAAATATTGTAAAATGCAATGTAATTCCCCACCTACGTCTCTGAAACATAGACATTAACTTCTATTTTTATTAAATAGCTCATTTTCAGTATTTACTTTTTCAACTGATGAATTACACTTTGGAAAGATTTATTGACTAACAGCACAGACAGCCACTTGCCTATGATGATTAACGCTGAATTCGGTCTAAAGAAAAGGATGATTGATCGCATAACATTTTGAGACCTTCTGGTCAATTCTGGAATGATGGCTTTGCAAATTTCTCAAAACACCGTGGCTCAACTAAAGCGTAATGTACTAAGTCTTCATCTGAAATTTTTCAGTCATTAAATATTTTACTCGACAGATTAACATGTAACATATGTTCATTTATAAGTAAAGATACGTGTATGTAAGTCAGATTACAGAAATAACAGACACCTTTAGAACACAATACCATCACTGGGATGTTTTCCTTAGTGATATGTATACAAAATTTGACCCATGGTTCTTCCAAACATGTGTATATAACCTCTATTAGAGCATTATTTTATTTTAAAGACAAATATTTATAATTTTAAATATATTATCAAGTCTTAGACCACCTAACAGGTGGACAAAGGACAGTAAATATACGTGTATTATGAAAAGGGTTTATTTTTAAAACATAATTTATCTCACTTCTGGGCCAATCCCAATGGTGCAAAATACTATTTTAAACTAAAAACAATAAACGTTTTAATTTGCATCACCTTCTGCAACAATACAAAAATGGACAAGTCAATAGTGGACAGATGTTGAGATGATGCCTAACAGGCAATGAATAGTTGCTTTGTTTGTGATGAAGTAATGTTTTCGTGAAACTTCTGTAGACTATCATCACTGAATGCTGGCTGGTTTTCATTTTCAAATTATTGTAAAACTGCTTGAATAAAGAAGTCATTCTAACCGAATGCCAAGCTTTCTACAGAACTGGACATTTCTTGAAAAATGAGATCTGGTTTGGGTCATGTAAAATCTTTATTAGTTGTTAAGAATGCACCTTTTGCGTCCCTCTAAAATTTGCCAACTTCTAAAATTTCAGAAGGATTTAAAAACATCTTCAAATTAGAGTAGAATCATATTTTTAACATTATGCTACCAAAGAGGGCTAATTATGGATTAAACAGACATCCCCCGAGGGCCTGTCACGTGCAGAGCACTCTGCTCGGCCACGACGGTGACCGAGGTTTCTAATACCGGCGGCGCATCGGTAGAATTCAGTGCAGTCCCACGGCCTCTGCAGCTCACGCTCACCTGCCTTCCCTGCACGCGAGGGTGCAGCGTCTCGGAGGAGCACGGCGAGGCCCACTGTCGTTCCACAGGACAACCAACGCGCATTAAACGCAGAAAGTGCAAGACCGCCACACTCACGGAGCAAAGTGTCCGTCACTAGCTGCCCACCTCGGGGAGCCACCTGAAGAACCACTCTTTGCAATCAGGAACTTTTCAAAGTCCCACTTCAAAAATATACTGACGGCAGCACACACTTGGAAATACTGAGGGACAGACTTCAAGAGTCACAAGAGAAAAATAACTCTTTATTCAAGAGGAATAGTCAAGCGTAGCAGATGTATTTCCCAAATCTGTTGGCAACCTGCATGCTGGTACATTTTCAAACAAAACACTCACAATTACCTATTCTATTCAAACTTTTCTTAAGTCATGAAAAATGAATTATTATATTAAAAATAAATACTAGGTGGAAGAAAATACTTGACACATTTAAACTTGGAACTGCTCTGGTTGAAACAGTGAAGAGGGAGGGAAGTACCGGTGACAAAGTTTCCCCTGGCCCTTGAGGCCTCTGCAACTCTAATTTAGAAATCATGGCTTTGGGTGATGAAAAATGCTTCCAGGATATTTTAATTGCCTCACATATAATCACTTAGATTTATACGATAGTTAAGCACAGCAATTGAGTGCATGGGAGTGTCCATAATTAGTACTGCATAGGTTACACAAATCATGACAATTAAAGTAACCACTTGCAACAACCTGAATTTCTTTATAAAATAAGAGTTCACTGGAGAAAATTAGTTATATTATAATAAAGCTAAATGCTTACTATATCTACTGTTTGTTGGAACTCCAATATAAACTGCTTCAATAGGAAGTATTTGTCTTTCTGAAATGATTTGAATCCCTTCACCATGTCCTATTTCTAAAGTGAAGTACACCTCAAAAACAAGTTTATCCTGAGTGGAGAAGAGTCTAGAATTCTGTAGAAAGTGGGGAGATTCTGAAGAATCCACCTTTCTCAGAATGAAGACTCATACTAGCAAGAATCGTGAATACCAAAGTTTGTCATGGGTCATGAGGATGAGGAAACTTGTACAATGAGCACAACCAAGTTATCACCTGAACCACTTCTGCTGTGGTATGTACAAAAAGCTCGTGCACATGAAACTGAACTTATTCTGAGAAAAAAAAAAAAGGAAATGTGAAGGTTCATAGTACTCCAGGCAGGCTGGTACAAATAATATGAGTACACAAAAACAGTTTCTTAACGAGAGAGCGGATAAAAGAAAATGCATCACATCATTCATAGTTTCTCTAAAGTCTGAAAGTATGTTTGCTCATTTATCTGTCTAACACTGCAGGAACTGAAAGTAGTAAAAAAGTAAACATAAAAAAAGCACACTGACCCAAATCAATACGAAAACAAAATTTATGAAACATTTGAACTAGTCACTATATCAGCGGTGGCTCTTGTGTTTCACTTGTACATTTTAATTCCAAAGTGGTGGCACCAAGCCTATGTTTATAAAATCTTTATTCCTGAAATTACAAATTCTTATGATTCACTGTCCTTGAGTGTAAGTTCATTAAGTAAAGCTGGAATAAAACATAATTTTGCAAACAAGGTTTACTCTAATCTGACCAAATATGTCCATCCACAGACAAGCCCACCAAGAGGGAGCTCTGGGTAGCTGCTGAGTAACGCAAGGCCTGGAGTCACGAATCTTCTATGGGAGCCCTCAGCCTCCACCCCATGCCTCCAATCCGATAATATTAATAATGACAATAACAATAATTTAAGGCTCTTTTTGTTCCAACTTGTCAGAATGGGAAGTATGATGAACCATCCTGTCTTAAGGGTCAGACATTCTTCAAATTTAATGAACTGCCTGACTGGGAGAGATGAATAGACATCTCGGAAAATTTGCTGCTCAGTGTCTGTCCCTAGTAACATTAACTGCCTTACTGCAATGCATGAGGCGAGAGAACTTCCCAGGCAATCAGCAGGAGCTCTGTAAACTTGTTCTGTTTTCCTGTGGATGACAGCCAGTACCCCTTTCTCCAAACTCCTAAGGATCCAAGTCTTCCTGGAGGCCAGTTCTGGGGACAAAGGTGCTTCTCCAAAACTGCTATAGATAGGGACGCTCGGTCTGAATGAGAAACACGGTAAACAAAAGTAAAAACCACCAACTCAAACACTGGCTATACAACACATACTTCCTTCCTAGTCTTTCACTCCTCACTTACAAAGACCAAACTGGATTCTTCTGTAGTGTACAAGAAACTAAATCATTGAAACTGATTAAAAAAAAAAAATCAGCATTAAGGAACAGGACTTTGAAAGATCATCTAAATAAAGTAGGATAAAGTTTGGTTTTTGTACTTAGAAAATAAAGATAAAATTATAGTGATTCTCGGGCCAACCCCAAATCTCTGGTTTCCTTTTTCTCTTTGAATTTACGTGGCCCAAGTAGAGACACAGCTTCCAATCTCTCATCTCGCTGGGGAAAAAGGAAAAACACACTGAGCAAAAATCAGCACAACCACGTTTCCTCAGCATTCAGTGCGTTGTGAAGTGTGTCAGCGGCCGGAACCACAAGGGACAGCCCCTCGCACTCCCCTACGCCGTCCTGCCCACGCGGAGTCCTAGCGGGAGCTACTCACACACTACGTGAAGCCTGCACTTTTAGGGAGCACCAAATAACCAGACTCCACCAGACAGAAACATACTGAATCCAAATGGAATTGAATTTAATAGATTCACACATAAAAACCTGAGCATAGTTACAAAATAAATTTAATGTAGTCAGTAACTGCAAACTCAATATGCATGTCTGAAATTTCGCATTCTGTTCATTAAGGCCCCTGTGAAAACACTCTCGAATTGTATTAAGCTGGGTTTTAATCAGTTTTTATTGTCTTTCATCTATGTAAAAATTAATAATAGTTATTCCTTGTTTGGGCATCTTTATATAATTTGAACCTAGTTTATGTGACATCTTTATATAATTTGAACCTAGTTTATGTGACATATCAAATAAATGACAATATTCTGAGTGCATCCATTATTATATTTCAAAATGCACTGCTGGCATCTTTAAAGTTTAAAAGTGGGCACACATTTTAAATCACGCCATGGCGTATATTACAGGTCGTACAATCCCATTCGGGTTACTTGCCTGCTGACGTCCCTGTAAATTCCTCTAGCTACGAACTTTAACCTAGAAGGCAACAACGTCAGTGCACCAGGTCCAGGACACCATCACTGACTCTGGGAGCACAGGGCCCTCTGTGGAAGGGTGTGACAGCCCTTCCGAACTAATCAAAGCCTCCCCTTGCCAACTTATCTTCCAACACATTTTATCTCCTGTGCTATTGGTTTAATTTAATCCATAACATATGCGTTAATTTAGTATTTATAATAGAATACTGTATATTATATTACTTTTCCTAAGTATATCTCTTTCAAGCTACAAATGGTAGTCATTATCTCTCATGTACTAGGGAATTCTGAACAAATGCCAGTTTTAGCAGTACTTTAAATCACTTTATAAACTTCACCAAAAATGCCTTTTTTATTTTCTTCTCTAGACTCAAAAGCCCTAATTTTTATATTTTCATTATTCTCTTCTAAACTCCTCTGGATAATTTATGTTCATTTCTCAGCATCATCACATCTTTTTCAATTAAAGCAACCAAAAGTATATACAATATTCCTAATGCAAAGGTAGATTCATTATTACTTATGTGGTGATTTATTTAGTTTCTAATCTTCCTAAATTTGATTAGAATTTTGGAAAATAACTATTTTCAGAGATATTCTATATTCAGAGATATAGGACTCCCTGATTCTAACATATTATTCAGCATCATAAAATATGTCTGCAGTTTTCTCTTAGATGTGAACATTTTGATATAAATTATCATTTTAATAATAAAACTTAGCACACTCTTTGGAAAAAAAAAAAAAAAAAAACCTTGCTTCAATCACAAGTAAACTACAGCACCGTCAACATACTTGGGCTGAGTTTGTCTCTGTAGACAGCATTAGAGTGGTTCCAAGTTTGAAGAGTTACTTAGCTCATCTGCACATCTTCTCTAGGGTTGTAACTTTATGGGCCCTTACAGTAAGAAAGCAGCCCCTCCAGCGTGCAGCTAGGTGAAGACCAAATGTTTCACATTGATCCATTTGCTCCCACTCTACTCCGGTTGGCCTGTATTCACTTCCTCAACCGACTGTCACGATTCACTCTAGCTGTCAGGCCTGGGACTCAGCACAGGAGGTAAGTGATAAGCAGGACAAAGGCAGACAGAAAGGACCCTCACCTCTCCACAGTGTACAGCCTAGACAGACAGTGCCATTCTTCTGCCAATGTGGATACTTTGATACCCGTTTGTGATATTCTGTCATGTATTTACAGGACCATTTTATAATATCAAAGAATGTATTCCAATGTATGTGGTATTCTTTAGTCACATTGCTTATAATATAGAAGCTACTACATTACATGCCCTGCTATATTAACTAATTAGAATACAAGTAACTAAATAAGGTAGTTATTAACATAACCATTTTATAGATAAAGAGATTGAGGGTCAGAAATATGTCACAACTTTCTCAAAGTTATAGAGCTAGTTCAGGGGCTGAGTGATATGAAATTAGACCCCTGAGCCCACTGACTCCAAAATTTATGATCTTTCTATGATATTTCAGGATTCTAAAGACTCCAAATAGTCGATACAAAGGTTATTATGCATCAGTATGATTATTATCATCAAATTGCTAACTCTTAACAGCTGACAAACCCAACTGAAATGGCTAAGTAAATTGGTTTTATATCCCAATCCAAGAGTCAATAAAATTTTAGTCATATATCTCACAGGTTCAATGGTTATAAAGTTTGGGGCCTTTCCAAATTTTATAAAGTATGTATTAAAATCATCTCGAGTAAGCTATACTGACTTTAAAAAGTAAATGTGATTACTGTTTAAATCTGGTGAACAATAGATTCAAACTGCAGCAGAAATATAACACAGTGAGAATTCTTATAAGTTGTAATTTATTAGTAGTACTTATTTATATTAATGCTATGTATTTTTAATATATGTTCAAATTTCAGATGAAATATATATGCAAACACACACATTAATTTCTCGTTTCCAAAGCGAATGCTTTTGGTTAAGCATTAGCAGCTATCTCTTGAAATACCGACAAACAGAAGAGTTACCAACTCATGAAGAGAGGTAGTTCTAGAAAAGCGATTATTTTTCCAAAGGAAGTATAACTGACATTTACTTTACTTCTAAAAATACCTTTAAATGTTACTATATCGGCTTTTTAAACCTTTCCTCTTTTACCATTTTATATCATTTTGAATTAGTACTACTAGTGGGCTGCCCTTTCCAGCTTTATGTCTATTACTGCATATAAAGTAGGTAGGTCACATGGTGGAAATATACAGCGATAATATATATTGTGGATGTATGTGATATAAAATATATATTATATATAGTGGGTAATATATATCTATGGTTGCTGTTCATTAATTAAAACTATAGGAACCCAAAGTAAAGCATTTATCAGTTACTCTCACAAGATAATCAATTCAAAGACTATCTTTGTTCATCAGTTTTCAGAAGACTGCTTCATTAATTCATTTGAATTACTGCACAATATATACCTTTTTGTTACTCATTAAAAAATGCAACAAACCTCTGTATTTACCATTACCCCCAGTCTCTCCCATCACCTTGTCATATTTATTGATGTTTTCACTTGCTAAACGCAAGCGTTTATGAAGTCCCCAATGAATACAGTGACATTGTTTGTGTTGGCTCCTTCCTACATAAAATGTCTACTGAGTTTTCATAAGTTTAGTTCATAGAAAATATCAATGAATTACGTTTCTATAAAAGAAAAAAAGCCTTTTAAAAGTCACTGAGTTAGTAACTAAATGCTGAGCCACATTTTCCCATATAATTGAAAATATAATAGAAATATCCTAATGGATCACTAGTAAGATTTAAAAATAAAAAATATGCAGGCTACTAACCCACGTGGTCTGTAAAAATGCACCTCCTGGCCGCCGGAGCTGTGCAGACGCGGGGCTCAGGCTTTCCGCACGGCCTTGGTCCCTGCCTGCTGTCACCTTCCTCTCTCCACCGCTAAGTGCCTCCGCTCGGGGGACTGCGAGGCAGGGCTGCAGCACTTCCCCTAGCAGGGTGCAGGTGCACTTAGAGAAGAGGGTGGCCCTTGCATGAAGCGCTCCGAGGGGCAGTCAGTGCCCCTCACACACAAGGCCCACTGTTCTATTCACAGCTTTGTTTTCTCTCTTCCCTTGTTTTTCCTCAACAAACCATGGCACAATGCTGCCGCCCGCCCCCTCCAGAACCCGGCTGTCAATACGACCTGGCCCGGCCCCCGCACATGCGAGCAGGCTAGAGGCAGTCTTCCCATGAAAATCAAGTCAATGACCCGCCTCCCTGGCTTCTTGTGAACCAAAAGGCACCGCAATTTTTCATCCTTTCCATTCTCACGTGTTGTAAATGTTCACTCAAGTCCACAACCCAATACAAAATGCATTAATTCTTCCAAAGTGAGCTCACCGTGCATGATTTAATTATAGCCAACAGGACATACTTTTCCTTCACTTTTTCGGAAAAAATAAATAATTCAAGGGTATAGGTCTAAGAACTTTTTCTTTGAACAGTTTTGCATTATCCTGCTTATCTGATTATGAGGACGAAAATGAAGTTTTGTGTTACTGGTGTGTTGAAAAGAAGTACAACCATACAAGTTTTATCCACAAACTTCTATCCTGAAAGACCCAAGTTTACTCAAGTGACTTCTCTATTTCCCGACAATTACTGTACCCCAACTTGAAAAACAAAAAAGGGAAACACTGCTACTAGTCAATGGTGAAGTCAGATATACAAATTTACACACGGTTTTCCAAGATTTGCATTTAAAAGATTGTATACAAGCTTCAACACAGGTTGCTTTTCCGTGACCATAGAAACATCAGAAAAGTTAGAAAATTCACTCCACTGAACTTCAAATGACTTTATTAAAGTGTCACTAATCACAGTTAAAAGACAGAAGGTTTTAGTGTTTGGGCTAACAAAGTGAATAAACCTCAAAGTCTAATGACCTACTAAGAGCATTACTTAAAATTTAAAAAAAAAGTCTGGTTGAAAGCAAATTAAATAAGAAAACCTTCATTGCCTTCTCCAAAAGATTGATCTCATGCAGATAATGACAGCTCAGCTGAACTGTGACACTCAACACAGTGCTCTCTGGCTAGGCAACTGGGAAATTCTGCCTGGTTAACACTCCAAGCACTATGTGCATGAATTCACGTAAAATATAGATGGCAGTAATACTGTGAGGATAAACCTGTAACTCCATTTGTAGCTAATAATGGAAGTCATATAAACTACAACCCTTTGGAAACCCCAAGGACGCTCTAATTTGATTATAAGCCAAAAAGAAATTCCAACATGCAAATGAGAATCAAAGCTCATTAATAATGCATGCCAGAACTATATTCAGTAGGAAAAATCACTAAGTGCTTCTAAAAGTCTGCACCCTAGCCAAAGGCTTGAGAGATGAGTATTTTTTTTTTAATTTATACTTTCTTCTGCTCACAGGAAAGTGAAGGGAAAATCACATATACTATGTATTACTTTTCTTTCTGTGGTATCAAAGCTAATCTTTAAGATAAGCTATATGTCAATAGGCATAACAACATCATTAACAAAATCCCAGAAAAATATTAAAGGACAATAATTTACTAAAATAAAAACAGTATGTATTATTATCACCACTTTTCCCTCTTTGTGTTTCAATGGCTCTTAAGATGCCCTCAGACATTTCTCTTTGGTCTTAATGAGGTTAACAGGGGATCAAAGTGCTATGGTGTCATTTTGTGTCCCCAAATTAAAAACTACAAAAAGGCCAACTTAGCACCTTAACTACCTAATAATTGTCTTTTACAGAGATTTTTTTCACTGTTTGCCTTTGCAGTGTAAAAAACACACCGTGGTGGTCCATTAAGCAGGACAGTGACTGTTCACTGCTTCCCCCGGGAGACACCTGGACATGCCGCCAGTCCCCCAGCCTCAGTAACACCAGTTGACTCCCTGTACTGTCTCAAAGGAAGTGTCAGCTGCCACAGGACTTTAAATAAAGGGTGAGCATTTTTCTATCTGCAATTCCGACTATGATCAAATTCAAAATGCACCTTCCAAAGATAAAAGAGGGAAATAATGTGAAAGCAGCCCTGTCCTTTACACAAGTCACTTCATTCTCCTAGCACGTGTCGGTCAGTGCCATGCACCAGGCACCACTGTAGACACTGAAGACACAGGGACTGGGTGGGAAATAGACTGGGTACAAAGAAGTCCTAACCAGGTGGGAAGACAGTTGAAACACACGTAAGTGTAATTCAAGGTGGTAAGCGTTACATGTGTGGTGTGAATAGAAGGTTAAGGGATTTAGGACAGGGGATGATTGATTCTACCTGGAAAGCGAATGAAGATTTTTTTCATGAGGTTATTCTTGACCAAACAGTGAATGATGAGAAAGCATCTTCCTTACAGGAAAAGTCAATCATGTTCACCCACTTGAGCACCCAAAGGAGCAACAGTAGCAATTAGATATTCAAAAACTGGGGACTGGTGTTGGGATATGTTCTCAAAGTTTCTGGAGATGGAAATGATGGCTCTGATGGAGAATCTGCACATTAGTGAGTTCACAAGGAAAAATGCATTAAAATGGTACCAGGCCACAACTCTCCCTATTCTCATGCTGGTCGTCTGATTACAACAACAATAAAATAATTCACCCAATAAATTTGCTTTCAATTTTTCAAGATAATTGGGAAATTCACTCATCCCAGGAAGAGGGACTTGAGCATACAATATGTTAAAATAACAAATGTATAAACAGATAATCTTACTCAAAGTTCACAGGCAATGTCTCTTGGTTATGTTCTGCCAAAACTCACAGCACGGCTCAGTGTTCATCGGAAACTTTCTGCACTATAGTGACTGAGCTGGGAGAGGTCCCTACAACCTTAAAAATGTAAACGAATTTACATATCAAGAAAATCTCCCTTAACGCACTCCTGCTCACTTCCTCTAACTCACGCCACAAACCAAACCTGCATCCGTTCACCTACTGCAACGCGAGCTGGTCCTGTGACCGGCCAATGACCGGCCTCTCCTCATTGTACACACTTCAGGGTTGAATTTGCCTTTGGAAAATGCCTGGTGTCTCCTCCTTGACCATTTACATCTAGCAACTCCTGGAAGTCCAAGACCAAACTTCTCTTCCGGAAGCCCTTTCAAATTAACCTACCTAATAATTACAGTTAATTAATCTACTTTGCATAATCTCACACAATTTCTGCTACATCTTTTTTTTCTGTAGTGTGGCTTCTCAAATGTTTCTGGCAGAGCAGGGCCAATATTTATTTTTAAATTAAGTTCTTCATATATTAGGCAGTCAATCCCCAAACCCAGATTTTTGAAAATATGTTCAAAAATCTGAGATAAATAAAATAAAGAACTGCTCTTAATGCTATAGTAAGAAATAAAATTAAAGCTTCATCAATTTCTTTTAACGAAATGGAATTTCTTGACTGACTCAAAGGTCCCAGTAGGACAGTAAGGGAATGGCAGCCTGTACCGGGGGTGCTGGAGGGGGACACACGGCCTGTGTGCCGTGGATTCCCGCCCTGGCCACCGGACAGTACCCAGCCCCGAGAACTTAGCTCGCCGTTGTTCTTAAAACAGTGGGGATATAGTTCGGCCTAACTGGGATAAAACTCCGGCTTGTTTCTGGCCGCGCCCGCCCTGACAGAAGGAGAGTAAGCCATCAGTGTGCAGGACGGCGGACAGAGAACATGATTAATGGTGTGAAGCTCCCACAGCTTCTACATGAAATCACTTGAAAATGGGCAGAACTTCTGCTCTCTAGTCACTGAGACACACGCACAACGAATAGTGGCTGGCACAGTTAACTAGGACCCAAAGCACAGTTTCAAAATTATACAGCAGTGACTTACTCGCTTTAGATTAGATTATGAATCCAAAAAAACTGTACATAGATGGACATTTTCCTGTTTGAAAACCCCGATTTAACACAACAACTAAGGGACAAAGGCAGCAATGAGTAAAGATGAAGGGACAGAGCACTGCACAGTGGCCTTTCTAGAACTCATTTAATATTCTTAGTTATGGAATAACATAAAACTATGTTTCTTCAGTCCACTGCTCTTACTATAAAGAATAAAATTGTGTGTATATGATGACTTCCACAAAAATGTTAAGTGGTAGTCATGATCACATTAAATTGAGACAAATACACTATTTGGGGAATTTTCAATATTTAAAAAAATACTCATAGTAAGAAAATAGAAAAATCTTTAAAAATGTAATCTTTCTAATTCAGGAGCCTAAGTTAAAATAAAATACAATGCCAAACATAAAATATAAGTTATTAATAAACCCATAACATTTTTAAAATTAATGGATATGTGTGTGTGCGCGCGCGTGTGTGTGTGAGACAGAAAGATACACACACACACACACACACACACACAATTTGACTAACAAATCTTGGACACTGCCCTCGTTACTGGGAGTAGCAACCTAAAAAAAACTTCCTAAGAAAAGAAATATTTTGCAAGTATAATGAGATTTATAATACACATCAAAATGGACTGCCTGATACAGAAAGCAGAAAATCAAAAAAGATACCATGGCCATCATTCACTAAGAATATTCTAGTGGGCACAGATGTAATTTAGCAGCCTGAAACATAATAGGAGTCTTAAAATGTAAAAAGACAAAAAACTAACTTTTTAGTATGAAAAACCACTAAGAGAAAACTTTTATACATTAAATAAAAAGTGGTATGTGCTAAATATATATATAATGAGTGTGTGTGTGTGTGTGTGTGTGTGTGTATAAAATTAGAAGCCTACTCTTAGAATTCATTTACTATAGTAAGACCCAATGAAATATAAAAGTACATTTTAATTATTTTTAAAAATAATTGTATTTGTCAGTTTTTCTACCAAATCAATCTGCTTCTCATGCAAATGTATAATCAAAGAAGTAACTGAGCAATTCTTACAACACTTGGTCTTTGAATGATAATCCAAGCGACTATAAAATCTCACTACAATTATAATTGTTGTTGAATTTCATGGACGACCTCCATAAGATAAACTGCCTGTGAATTATTGTAGACACAGCAGGCTTTATGCACATACAAAATGGCAGTTCCAATGTGTGTTTTTATTTTTTATTCATAACATATAAACGGGAGCTCTGATGAGCCAATGAAGAGCTCACCAATTAAATGCATTCGCTATCAAGTGGGTTCCAGGGTTCTTCTCATGGTCCTAAAATTGCTTTTTTCCTGTTCTTGTTGGCTAAACCCTTTTGCCTAACCTTGTATAAATAAAAAGCATCTAATTTATTTGACTGGAGATTTGCATGTGTCCTGGACAAGCAATAACAAAAATCTGTCTGGTGATTCCTCCACATGAACAGTTTACATTAAAGAAACCACTGAACAGGTGACTCTGGCTTTTGTTTGATTATAAATAATAAATTTATAATTTGTTATATAAGCTTGAGAAAAATAGAGAAAAATATTAAAAAATAAAAATACCAAGAGCTATTATAATGACAATAGCAATTTTATACCCTAAAAGCTAATTTTTGCTAAGTTTTTTTTTGTTTTTTTTTTTTGCTTTTTGGTATGTGGGTAGCTCCCTGACCGGGAATCGAACCCAGGCCGCAGCGCTGACAGCGCCAGCGGCGAAGCCTCAAGCCACTATACCATCAGGGAACCTAAAAGCTAATTTTTAATCATTAGAAGTGTAAGATTTAGAATGATTTGAGCCTAATAAAAAAAATACACTTTACAAAATACCTTAATGTGAACTATTAATACTTCATATTGGTAAGACCAGATCTGCTTCATGCTTTAAGTTTATCAACACCAACCACCATGCTGAAATTTTAGAAGTTTACAGATTAAGAATTAGAATTATTTTACAGTCCTCTTTAATGAGTTTCATAAAATTACCCATATGTAATATTCAGATCATCATGTATTCATTCATTCATTCATTCAACAACATTCAATAATGCCAAGATCATTTTTTACTTTAAGAAAATCCATATTTTGTATTATTTGATGGATTGTTGAAACATACTTGGCAATATTTCCTGTCACCTTTGTTCACAGAACCCCCAAGATTTCATTTTGCTTAACTGTATGTATTCATTTCATGAAGGAATGAAAGGACATTTAGGAAACCATTAATCTTTTATATATGAGGGAAAGCCACACATAGTCTCCATAAATCAATGTCTTTGGAAGACACAAAAGATTTCTGGTTTAATTCAAATCCTTTATTTAAAATGCCAAATGTCTTTATATCATGCAGAAGTGCTCCAGATGGCTAGGCACATGTTTCAATTAAACTAAATTACATTTTTTGAAGTGTTCTCTTACTCTGCTACATATAGAATGTTTCATCTATAGCTACTGATTTTATCTTGAGTGCTGCAGGTAAAAATATTCTTTTTTTGTAAACATGAATACTTTTTTAGATAAGGGAGCACTTATGTGAGTTAAAAGACATAGTGCATCATAAACATCAAATTGAAATTGATATTGAGCACATGAGGGTGCCTAACATTTTTTATAAATTCTATTAATTATAAATCAATTTTCCTCATAAATAGATATTCCTACATCTCCCATGATTTCACTTCTTAGAAGACTTCAGAAATAAGAAACACTTTGGGACTCCATACTAACAGTAATTCCACAGTTACAGAAAGAATTATAGTAAGAATGCTCAAGTTAGTAAAATCCATGAAATTTCATATACTATTAAATGCAGATCTCTAATGTTGATATAATGTTGATATACCTATTGCCTCATGTCACCTTATGTACAAAGCAAAAAAACAAAAAACATGCACTCTGTTCTAAGCAAAAGATCCTCATTTCCTTTTCAATATACTCTCCTAGGAGTGACTCACAGAGACATTCCTTAGGCTTGGAACACTACAGGTCTTTCATATTCTTCTCTTTTCCTGCATATCTTTCAGAAATATTGCTTTTCCTAAAATTTAATCAACAAAGTTCGACTTATAACAACAAAAATCTATTGTCCTCTTCTTCTTTCTAAATTTGCAATGAGTGTAAAAATCAATACAGTTATGTGAAAGGTGATTTCTGAGAAGGCAGTGAGAGGATTCTGAAAGCTAGATAGCTATATATAATACATTCATACAAGTATAATCAATCAATAAACAGGACAGTGCATTTTGTATTTATTTCAATTTATATTTTATTATTTCACTAGTTACTATAGATACTTGCCAGAGCTTGTCAACTACTGACAAAGTATCCTAGTATTTTTGAATAGCTATCAAATTAGAAAAGGTAACTACCTAGCCATTCGGGCTCCATATGCTGACCTACTACTGTTTCTACTGCTGCTACTACTTGACAAAAGGGATTTCAAATTTGCAAAAATGTAATTAATCTCTTATATAAACCCCAGCATATTGAAGAAGAATGGTTTCGTGCAGTGAGGTCCGTGGGCCATGTACATCAGAATCACTTGAGGGACTTATTAAAATGACATTTTCCAAGGACCTTCCTTGAATTTTCTCAGTAATAGTCTGATCTGCATTTTAAATAAGCATCCACCCAAGGGATTGTCATGTGCATTAAGTTTCTGAGAACTCATCAAACTAAAATAAGTCACCATATGAAAATTGCATATTTTAAAAGTTTAAATTTTGCTTAAATTGAGTAGCTACAAAATAGAAGCAAAGCTCTTGGAAAAATACATTACACAAAATGAGTTTCATACCCTCCCATATTGTGTATAGGTCAGTGATACTTTAAAGAACATTTTTCCGGATTCACTTGAATAAAATCCTGCTTTTACATTTAAATAATTTTTTAAATTTATGATTCATTCCAAAAAGGACTTAAAGTAGTGTCTTTAAAACCATCTAAGCTATATACACATATAAAATTATACAAATAGTATGTTATGTACAGTGAAAACATTAATTACCTTTTTTAAAAGTTCCCAAATGGATAGATTTATAAGAAACGTTCGTCAGGATGTGCTCCTGGTGTCACTGCCGGGGCTCCCATCCCGGCTCTCTGCCTCGCTAACCGTGTGACCCAAAAAGAGCAAATGTAGCCTCCTACGCCCAAGTTTTCTCATCTGTAAAGTGGTAATAACAACTTCTATTTCATAGCATTATTTTGAGATTTGAGTTAAAAAAAGCACAAGCAGCCATATGTTCTTAATAAACAGACTGCATTGTTTTAGGGGTAATTGCTATTATTATTTAAAAATTATTATTTACTAACCATGCTGCTATTGTTCAGTATTACCAGAGGTAAAGGTAATGCTGAAGACCAAGATGTACAAACAGGTCACCACATGCAAACACGCGTGAGGTTATCTCAAGGTAAAGGGGCCTCTGAGGGCAGAGGAGGCAGCAGCCCAGGACGCACCTGTGTGCCAACAGGAGGTGCTAACCAGCAGCCTCAGAGCCGGTCCACGGCGCACGTCTGGGATGAGGCCAAGGTGGACATAGTTGAAGTCAAACTCCAATTAGTTACATAGTAAAATCTCATATCAAATATTCTAAGAACAGGAAGATAATAAAGGTAGGTACTTTTCTACATTTTTTTTTTCAGAATTTAAACCAAGAAAATGATTTCACTTCAAATAATTTAAAATACGCAGACAATCCCTCATGAAGTACAAAACGGAATGCTGGAGTAGGCTAAATACCTCAACTGTGTGAAACCACTTACTATAATCAATAGGTCATAGTTTTTCATCATGCAATCCTCTACATTCTCTGAGAAATGGTTTATGTGATGTCTGTCTTCCTATAGACAGTTTTCTGAAGGCATGGATCTGGAAGATGCGAATTTGAATCCCCAGCACTAAGCACGCTGTCTGGTACACTGACTGCTGGAATGGAAGTTACGGACCAGGAGGCAATACAAAAGCAAATAAATTGTCCATAATAAAAACTAAGGACACGGTCCTAGTACTTATCCCTTCTAATTTATAGGTCCTTGGTTACTGCCTGAGTGACAACATGCAGAAACAAGAGTTTAGCAAGGGGAGCATATATATCTGGGCAGATGGCCAGGAAAAAGATCACCATCTCTTCTGTTTTTATGTCCATCTCCCATCTCAGAAGAAAACTGGAAACCCTAAGTAGGCTGACTTCTCCGCTGGGAAACACGGCAGATTAAAAGGCAGATGAAAAGATGAGGTGTCCTTGATGCAGCTCTCATGTTTACCCTTGCTATGTCACCTGATCAAAGACAATATTAGCATTTATGCAAACTGAAAAAGGTGGGAGAAAAGTGAATAGTACTTATTTTGTATAAGTCTGCAACACTTACAGCGATCAGGCACTAATTGGAATAGTTAAAGGTCTGTCTGTACTAAATGTGTCAAATATGGTATTAAATTGAAATAAAGGTCTTTTAGAGTCTACAGATGTTCTGAAATCCCAGTGCTGGTGCATTTATTAACAAATTGCTCACCTTATCAGTCAATAAACTTCTTATTTTTATTGCTTTCCCTGGGTAAGCTGCCTATGCTTTAAATAACTTCAATATTTGCTATCTTATCAGTAAACATTCCATAAATTACAAAACAGTTATGTGGCAATGCATTATATTAAAATATAAAATAAAAGCCTGCAATCTACTTAAATCGTATGCAAAATCAATATGGTGAAAACTATATCCATTTCCCAGGCTTAGGTAATAACCTTCCTTTTCTGAGAGATGGCTTTCAGCCCACTAGTCACTGTCATGTAGAATTTATTTTCCCACCTGCTACAGTATAATGAGGAAAATCACCACCGAGGTATCTTTTTTGATGCGCTTCCTCGGTAATTGCCCTAAAACCAGGAAATAGACTTTGTTTCCTCTCTACGTGGTATCAGTAGAAATGTCATCACAACTCCCGCATGAACAGTAGCTCCTGGCATGCTCGCTAACTGTTTACATTCATCTCTAATCGCTGCCTGCTGGACCACCCATGGAATACGTGACGGAGTGTGGCATCGACACAAGTGAGCCGGCGTGCCAGGGCCTGCAGGGCCGCCTGGCCCCAACGTGCCTGCCTGCCACCCGCGGGCGCCGGAACCCGCGGCCTCTGTAGAGGAAGGCGCTGTGGGCCCCAGAAGCTTAGCTTCTGCTTCGGGGTCACACGGCGGGCAAGGCGAAGCTGGGATGTGAACACACGTACCCTGAGCTCCCAAAGTACGTTTCCTTTCGTACTGAAACCTGCACCACGGCTGCACTCCACACTACGGAGAGGAGGGGTCTCCTTCCGAAAGTGAGGTGCACATGAAGTCCCTTAACTGAGGTCTGAAAAATACTGAACTGGGGATAAATTCAGATCATGGAAATGAAATTTAAATGACAGTTTCACCTCTTGAAATGTTTCCCCGCATTATTACATATTATGAACTAATATAAGGCATTCCATCGGGCTTTTTTTCCCCCCAAATAGTGTTTCAGGTAAAAGGTAGCAACAAGCTAAGGAGTGCATGTGATCTAGTTCACCCTGAACACCCATAACTGATACCCCTCTCCTGGAGAATCACCTCTGCCAATGAGAACACTGCCCATCCTCCACTCTACTGTAAGATGTACAGTGACCAATTACTTTTCTAACAAAAACCAATTCTCTGAAGATATTTCCTCTTGGTTGCTGAGCAACAAAAACTCTGCATCTAAGTGCAAACACACTGACACCAGAAAAGTGCCGAGAAGACGACGCCACGGCAGACACCTCTATGAGCTGCGGGTGACACCACTTTGGGCAAGCTCACGTCGTCCCCGCGTCCCAAACTACCTGGTCCTATAAAGACAATTTCTACTCCCACTTCCTTCATTTTCCAGCAAATCAGGGGTCAAGTGGTGCTCTAAATCTGCCAGATTCAGGACTTGCAAGAGGAAGAATTTTACTTACTTGTAATTACTTACTTGTAATTAATTACAACCTCAATGAATAAATAAAGAACTTCCCCTATTTCATTATGCAAAGTAATAAAATATTAAGCTGGCTTGCCCCACATGCAGCTCTGTCCCACTTAGTCATACACACGAATCAGCATTTCAAACTCTTTAGCAGAGAATTTAACATGCCATCTTAAAAAAAAAAATGGATTATGAGTCAACTTTTTGTAACAATTAAAGGATGGCCTTACAGTTACTGGTGAAGAAAAATGCTACAGTAAAGCAACATGATCAATTTAAGTAAAGTTCAAAAACTCCCAATTACATTTCTAAGAAATGGTCACAATCTAAGACACAAAGTGCTACATTTGAGTCTAGTGTGTTAACCAAATTGCCTTAAGTTCACCAATTTTGCCTTTAAAAACACAAGTAAAGTCTCCTTGTGGATTAAATTAAAATTTTACTGAAAACCCCTATAGTCAGGTTTTCCCTGTGAGGTGCAACAGCTATGCTAAGGGGAAAATCTCAACAGTGTGACTATAAAATATTAACCCACTACATGAAATAAAGCAAGCATAAGCTCTTTACCAATGGGGAGTCTCTTTTGATCCATAAATAAATTATTTGCTAGACTTGTACTTTTCCTGTTTGCCATAAACCCACACTAAAAGACATCCCAATAAAGAGATGTCCAAAATCTGTCATGATACTAGTGTGGGTACCACTGAAACAATCATCCCCTGAAAACAGATCTCTTTGAGCACCTGCGAGACAAATCCCTCCTAGGTCCTGGGTTTGGAAAATCTGTATTTCTTTCATTAACTCACTTATGCATGTGTGTGTTTGTTTAGTCTTAAGACACTGTGACTTACATACCTGATGTGATTTGTTTGATTTGGCCTTTGGAAGCTAAACAAACTCAGAGGGCTACCTAAGTCATATATTACTGTACACTAATCTTATATACTCCAGGATTACTGTTTAGCTATCTTTATTTTTATTTCCTAGAGATTCATTTAACCATTTTATCCTTTCATTGTATATATGTCTCTGTAATCTGTTTCAAATTCACGCAGAATGAAGTAGATGTATATGTAAATATAAATAGTAATGATTTTGACTGATGAACAAAGAATTACGTGCTATAGAACACAACACCAAGGAGGGTAGCCCCGTTGTCTGTCAGTGTTTACTTATTTCGAAATTTTCAGTAAGTAGTAAAGTAGTTTTCTTTTCAGGGAATTGTTTTCATTATAAACTATAAAATGTGCACTTAATATGCTACTGGAATGTATGTTTTATAAAAGCAAAGTCATTTTGAAGATACTTTTACCTTTGTTTGACAAAGCCACTTTGACTTCAGTTAAAAGAAGTGCATTAAGCAGTTGACAAAAAAATATTCTCAGCACAGGCTCACAGAGGAGCACACAGCTTCAGGGCAGCTGGGGCTTCACTGGCGTCACCGGAAACTGAGAGACGAACATGCACACGAGTTGGAGGTGAGGCCTCAATAGGAAACTGGGTGAAGAACCTAATACTTTAATTTGCTTGTTTTGTAAGCAACTAAGCCTCTACACAAGCAGTTTCTGGATTAATAAATTACTTCCCTTAAGCGACTCTAACTGTTATCGAATTATCTCAGCAGCAAGGAAATGGTGTAGAATGATGGGTAAGTAACTAACTTAATCACAGCCTGGGCAGTGTGGTTTTGTATCAAACTGTCAGGACTTGGCTGCGTGTTAGTCCCTAGCAGATTTGTGACCACACGCAGGGCACGAGATGCTCTAGGCCTTGTCCCCACAACGAAGAGAAAAACGCCTGCCCCGCCTCCTCACAGACTTGTTAGGGACACCACGAGAGCGGGACAGCCCTCCCCAGCAAAGCGCTCCCGAACAGCAGCAGTTTGTGCACGCCTGCACTTGGGAGAGAGGAGAAGGGGACTGACAGGCTTTACCGAGTACCTTCTTCCCTTCTTCCCTCCCTGCCTGCCTCCCTCCC
>PVJL010004504.1:44266-128077 GCA_004026885.1 Lyroderma lyra | reverse complement strand
AAGGGGAGGGGGTGGGAGAGGAGGGGGGAAGCTAAATATAAGGGGATGGAAAGAGGGGTCACATTAGATGGTGAACTTATTATGCATCAAGTTGACAATGCACTGTGGAATTGTATGCCTGAAACCTATGTAATCCTTGCTAACAGATGTCACCCCAATAAGTCTAACAATAAAAATGAATTAAAAAAAAAAAAAGAAACTAAAGAAAGTTCAGTGTGATTGGACCACAGAGTAAAGTGCAGGCAAGTGGCCTGGGGTAGAAAGGGGTGCTTGTTGGCTATGTTGACATAAAAATGATAGGGCTTCATTGAAGAGTTTATTACAAGGGAATAACAGATTTGCATTTTCGATACTGTGAGAGCAATGTAGAATGAAGATTAGAGGAACGCAAAGATAAAGGTGAGGCACCTAGTTTTATGAACTATAATACTCTAATAATATTAATAACAACTACTATGTATTGGACACCTACTATGTGCCAGACACTTTACATAAAACATGTCTAATCTTCACAAAATTATTCAGTATAGGTATTATTATTTCTATTATATTAAACTGATCCAGAAAGTAAAGCTTAAACTTAAAAAAAATGACTTGCCCAAGATGACTGTTATTAGGCAAATGCAGGTCTGTCTGGCTTGAAGCTTCTGGTTTTTTCACTAAATAAAGTTTTTGAGAGGGATGTGGATCTATATGTCCAAAAGGTACCATTGATGGTACAGTGGACTCTCAGTTAACCAGCAACTATGGGGATTGGTAGATGCCAGATAAATATAAATAGACTTTCCCTTAAGCAGCACTCAAGCAAATGGTACTCTCAAACAAGTGGCTAACCAGCACTCTCAAGCAAACTGCAAGCTGATTGCTTCAGTGCTGGTTGATGGAAAGTCTATTGTATTTGGTGCTTTATTGGCAGTTGTTGGGGGTCAGGATGTTTGTATGAGTGCTTTGCGTAAGTAAAGAAGTCTCCTAAGATAATGAGAATACTAAAGTTAGGAAAAATGATAATCTAAGTGTTAACATTTTCATTGAATATAGAGCAGTAAATAAGCTTTTGGAAAATGAAAGTGCTAAGGAGGTGTAGTGGGAAATACAGCCAAATAGTACACCTATTTGAATAGATCTCTACATGACAGATAAGGGATGATAATCTGGAAGTGGTACAGAATATGTTTATTCTAAAGTTAAAAGGAAGCATTATTGGTTTTTAAAAAGTGAACAACATGATCAGATCATTTCTGTTATAGTTCAAACATGACAGATTAAGCAGGTAGTTTTTGTGGTAAGACTATTCCTGGCCCTTCCTCTCTAAAATGGGGTGAATCATAACAATATCTGCGTCATAAGGAAGTTGTAGGAAGTAAATATGATAATCCATCTTAATTACTTGACATTTGTACTGACACATGTCTACTCTGTGGAATTATTTGTGTTAATATTTCTACTTTTATAATTACTGAAGTTTCAATAGAACCAGAGCCATGCCACTAATAAGTGGGAGATCTGGCACAGAAACCCAAGTCACTCTTATGTTAAAGCTAACTTTTCCCCCCACTATATCACACTACTTCCCCTAAGAAGGAAATATAGGGGATGTCATGAGTCAGGTGAACATGACAAGCTGCAGTTGGAAATGCAGGTCTCAAACTCAGAACTTTGATACAATGGGATTTTGCAAAATTGAATATACTGCACAAAGTGGCTTCTATGTGTTAAGCTACTCATTAATAGTGTCCTGCACTTAATTGAAAATTAAAGAAAATAAGAACCTATTTCCATGTTATATCATCAAGAAGGAACTGGTGTTTTTTGAACCAATTAAGAGGATTACTGTCATATTCAGACTTTCATGACTTCTTTTATTCTTTGATTGTATGATTGAGTCAGTTTTGGTTATATGCTTGCGGTATTCCAAAGACAGATAATTTGAAAGATAAATTGTGCATGATGTCAGGACTCCCCCTACCCCAAAATGTTAACAGCAAAACTTCTCTCTTCTTACTTTAGATGCAAATAGCTTGCACTTGAGTGTTCACTATAGAGACTGCCTCTGAAATGGCCAGGAACCAGGGAAAGCATTTGGGTCACATTGTTAATTGTATAGTATTTTAATACAACCACATCAACCAAGCATTGATAGCTTTGTTTCACATAGTCCTTTTTCATAGTGGTTTCGGCTCAGATTTCATCTATAGTTTCTTATTCATTAAGCTAGCAACTGACTCACAGAACCACACTTGGTGAATCTCTCACTCAAATGAACTGAAGTTAAGAGCAGAGAAAAGATAGACTGCCTCATTTGGAGCTGTAAGAAAGCATACAATGAGGTGAGAAGCAAGTAATAGTACAAGTCCTCTGTCAATCATAAATTACTCTGCATGGTGATATCAATACTGATCCTCCAAGAGCTCACATCCTGCAGGAAATCTAGGACACATTATTTACTGTATTATAAGGGATAATAGAAGTTTCACAAAAAGCCAACAATGAAGTACTATGAGCTAAAAATTACAGATTTTATTATGACTTGGAGGCATGGGCCCAGATATGAGAGGGCATCACAGGGGAACTAGCATTGGTGCAGGAGAGAGAGAAGGAAGAATATTTTCAAGAGATTTTTCTCACATTTGTTTCATTTTTACCAGCTGCAAGAGGAAATTAGGGTCTTGAAATAATAAGAACTTCCTTTATTCTCATAAGCCAGAAAGCTGAGCTATAGGCAAACTAAGTGTGTTAAAAAGCTCATTCTAACACAAAGCACATTTACAGATTACCAGAAGGGTCCCTCTTGTTCCAAAGAACCCAGCTATTTTAGATTCTGCCCCTAGACAGACTGAAGACAATGTGTTGCAGTGAAATGGACTTCAAAGAGGACGTAGGATTGCTCTGTATGTGAGTCTAAACTCTGGCCCAGATCAGTAGTATAACTATGGACAAGGCATTTTCCATCTCTGGGCCTCAGTGAATTTTCTTACAAATAGACTAGAGATGCCTGTTATATCTGTCTTTCAGAAATATTTATTAAATCAAGAAGCATTTATTAACTATCTGCTATGTACCAACCATCATAGTAGAGATGGTATTGCAATGATAAATAGAGACACTTCTCTCAAGTTGCTCACACTTGAGTGCAGAACACAGACACATAAATAGACTGGTGATATTATGTACTGTTAAAGATGGTAAAAAAACAAAACAAAACAATTTAGGTGATACAAACAAACTTTACTTAATATAATACTTCTTGAAGTGAACAGTTTCTGCTGGGAGAACTGCAAAATCAAGTGAAAGGCAGGAAGATTTTATAGGATAAAGAGAAACGAATAAGGAAGAGACAAATAGAAAAAATCAGATTGGCGGGGGCCACAGATCAACCTTGTTTGGGATGAGAAGCCAGAGTTGGCTTGGCATTTGTGGACTGGCTGACTGGATATACTGTATGTATTTCTGGTCAAGTGGAACATTTACAGGGACACGAAAGCTATTTAAGTTTCAGTTTGTTGATGTTCCACCCACCCCACCTCCTAGCAGGAGTGGCTTAATCTTGGGCCTAAAAGGTTATTTCAACAGTGTTAAGGACTAAAATACTTGTCCAAAGTGCTGTGGGATTTCTTTGAGCTGGAGAACTTACTATGCCTGTAGGGTACATACAAAGCATCATGGAAGAGGTAATATTTGAGCAAAGACTTGAAGGAAATTTGTTGCACATATAAAGAAGAGAGGGCATCCCAGGCAGGAGAAAAACAATGTGAACAAAGACACAGAAGCATGAAAGCTTTGTTTGATGAAATTGAAAGTATTTGCTGATGGGGGAGTGGGAGACAGTGTGAATGTCAAAAAATGATGCTGAAACTACATGTTTGAGGTAATTGTTAAACTGAGACATGCTCCCTATAAAGGCTAAAAGCAGTGGTATAGTGTTGATCTTCCAATGTACTGAAGCATTTTGCCTATACCTCAAGGATTTAATGGGAAGCCTGTAAACAACTGGGATTCTTGTGACTAATGTGCTACTTGGTTTGGGTGTTCAGTGGTGGTATATTTCAACTGACTCATCCTCAACTGATAATGGCTTTTAATGATTTACTGTCTTTTTGCCCATTAACCCCAGATCCTGCTCTTTACACTCCATGATTATAGAAATAGTCTTCCTCGAACCTTAATCATGCCTAAACTAATGTTTTTACCCTTTGGCTTTTAGAAAGAACATTCCTCAGAAGGCAGAGCAGCTTGTTCCACTTCTGAAAGGCCTAGGTGACCAATTGCGTAGGGGTTCATATTGAACTCCAGAGACAGTTGTCCTTAGAAATTTAAGTTGTTCCTTCCTCTATTATTCTCAAAGTGTTGACAATCTCACTGAACAATGAGTGCATACACTAAATATTGTGCAATTTAAATCTTTAAACTTTAGGACTCCAGTTGCTTCAAGAACATTTTCTTTCCTGGTGTTTTTTTTTTTTTTTCCTATTTTATGCCTCCACTTTAAAAAATTATTCTATATGCAAAAATCTAGAAATAATTTGATGTTTTCTGTAGGGCAGTTGTTAAGAACCTGGTGATTCATTTTCATTCATGTTCATTTTATAATTTAAAAAATTTTTAAATTGAGGTATTGTATGCATACTTTAAGGTGTGCAAATGTTATATGAATAGCTCCACAGCATTCTGGGTAAGAAATGTGTTGTAGATGTTGCAGTACAAGAAGGATAAAAAGAAGGGAAGGTGGCATAATAAAGTGAAAGGTATAATAAAGATATGAGGACCAGAACTTCATTCTCCAGAAGGGTCACACACTGGGCCAAAGGCAAATGGGCACTGAGGACATGGATGCAGTAGCTTCTGCAATGGAAAACTTTTCTTGTTAGTTTGGTGCATTGAGTGAATTCTCATCTAAAAGTAAATGACTTACATGTGGTATTCAATCTAGTTCAGGAGACATGTGCCAAAAAAATTCTAAAAATGCAAAGCACCATATAATAAGTGCCAAAAAATATTGGTTTTTGTATCAATGGTATAACACAACAGAAAACTAGTCATTAAATAAATCAGTAAGGATAATCTCTAATATCTCCTACTCATTTTGAAAATGTACTTAGATATTTCCAATGAGAATGAGATAAGGACACCAAATAACCGGTCACTAGTTTGTCTCAATTCCAAAGGAATAGAGAAGAAATTACTCCTATTTTGCTGTGTATAATGCTCACTTTTTGCCAAATTTGTGAGGGAAAAATAAGGATGTGCATTACACATGGGTATTATTTGTTACATAAAATTTTTTGTATCATAATACGTTAAAAAATAAATGCTAAAATTCCTTTAGAATACAAAACACAAGTACCTAAATATAAACAAATAAAATTTTGAATTGAAAAGTTAAAATGAAAGATTTCTTTTCCTGAAAGTTTGGGCCAAAAACGTGGATGTGCATTGTACATGGGAGCATATTATACATGGCAAAATATGGTGTTTACTCAATGGCTTTAAGTCAATAGCAGGAATCCTTTTTTTTTTCCAGTTATATGAGAGCTTTATTTCAAAATGAAATTTCTTATAACAAATGATTATTTAGCCCTAGTAATTTTCAAATCAGGAAACATTTATTCAGTGCCACTATGTAGTAACTTCCCATAAAGAATTACAAAGTTGAATGGCAGTATATAATCCAACTCAAAAAAAAAGATAAACCATAAAATAAGGATGAAAAAACATACATAGAGAGCAAACATAAATTAGAGGTATTTTAAACATCAATTTATAATTCCAAGCAATGTAGCAATGAATAACCATGTGCCTATGTATTGTTGGAAGTGTACCTTTTGGGGAAATTTCAAAAAGTGAGAATGTTCACTCAAATTGGAAATGCACTTGAAATTTTGTTGGATATTGCCAAATTTTCCTCCAAGAAGGTTGTACCAATTTATATTTTAATCAACAATGTATGAGGCCACAGTCTGACCAATAAAATGAGTTATTAACTGTGTAAATTTTCTCCAATTGATGAGAAATGGTATCTCAGTGTAGTTTTAATTTACATTTCTCTAGTTAGGAATGAGTGTGAATATAGTTTCATATGTTCAAAGGTCACTTCCATATCCTTTTATACGTTGTCTGTCCATGATTTTTAAAGATTTTTTTTGTGGGGGGTTGGTTCCCTGAGTGGGGATTGAACCCAGGCCGTGGTGGTAAGAGTGCCGAGGCCTAACCACTATACCACCAGGGAACCCCTAAAGATTTTTAAGGAGATGCATTATTGTTTTTGAGGGGAGTTCTACTTTTAATTTTTTTTTACTTTTTACTCCCTAGATTTTTACCCATTTTTTAAGTTTTTGGCAATTTCCCCTTATTTTAAGAATTCTTTTTATATTAGGGATATTAGCCCTTATTTATAATACATTAAAAATATTTCCTCGCAGTTTTTTAGTTGTCTTTTAATTGTCTGTCTGTGTGTGTGTGTGTGTGTGTGTGTGTGTGTGTGTGTGTGTGTGTTTTGCCATGTATGGTATGTATAGTAATGCCCCCTACCCCACTTGATGTCCATGTCCTAATTCTCAGAACTTGTAAATGTTACCTTATATGGCAAAAGATACTGTTTAGATGTGATTAAATTAAGAACCCTCAGATGGAGAGAGTATCCGGGATTATTCAAATGGGCCCAGTATCATCATAAGAGTCCTGAAAACTAACAATCATTCTTAGCTATGGTAAGAGGGAGATATGACTATGGAAAAAAGATCAGAGAGCTGCAATATCAGTGGCTTTGAAGATGGAGGAAAGGACCCTGAGCCAGGGAATACTCATCTTCTTAGAAGCTCATCTTCTAATTAGCATCTAAGAAGCTAGAAAGACAAGGAAACAGATTCTCCTCTAGAGCTTCTGGAAAGCAATTCAATAATAGAAATTCTTAACTCAATGAGATGGCATAGCATAACCTGGAGTAAACATTTTCAACCTACCATATTCAGTCTATTGTTTACCCTCTAATTTTATGTCTCCTTCCCACTTTGAGATTTTGATACATGTACCTTTTGCATGAGGTAAAAGCAATATACCCATGGGTGGTGCATACCATAGGAAACAGATGAAATATTGGGAATCATTGTTGTGTGGTATTCAGTGGAAAAGACATTAATCCACTTATTTTGCCCTAGATCTCAGTCCTTAGACTTCTTGTCTTCTTTAAATACCATCAAGCCCTTCATAATACCATCTGATCTTAGAGCTTTAATAAGCACCTGTAAACTGTCAGCTAACAAGGTACAGAGAACTGAAATAACTTGTATATATCTACTAAGAGGTAGAGTTGTGTTGTAAATCTGGTAGTCTGACTTTTGGATTCAAGCTCTTAAATGCTATGCTTAAATGCCTCCTTTGCTTTTTAAATTTTATAACAGCTTTTTTTGAACTATCATTTATATATGATAAAATTAATCTGTTTTAAGTGTACAATTCAGTGATTTAGAGTAAATATACAGAGTTGTGCAACTATATCCACAAGATGGATTTAGAACATTTCTATGATATCACCTCCATAAATCTCTCCAAAAATGTCCAGTCATCATTTATTCTCAACCCCAGCCTAGGTAACCACTAATCTACTTCCTATCTCTGTAGATATGCCTCTCCTAGACACTTAACGTGAATAGAATTATACAATATGTGACCTTTTGTGTGTGGCTACTTTCACTTAGCATAATGCATTTGAGATTCATCCATGTTGTTGTGTGTATTCCTTTTTACAGGAATACCCCATTACACACACACACACACACACACACACACACACACACCATCATATATGTGTGTGTATGTACATATATACACACACATATATGATGGACATATATGTGTGTGCGCACGTGTGTATATGTGTGTGTGTGTGTGTGTGTGTGTGTGTGTGTATGATGGGACATTAGTCATCAATAAAATATGTATATATGATGCATATATGGACTGTTTGAAAAGTATCCAGACATGTAATATTAAAAACTAGAGGCATTTATGGCTGGGATTTTTCTGGACAGCCTATATGCATACATAAACATACAGAGGGTGCCAAAAAGTGTATACACATTTTAAGAAAGGAAAAAACTGTATTAAAATTGTAATACTCAATATATACTAGTAACAAAAGATGAATACAAGTCACGTTTGACTTCTGCAATTACAAGAGGTGCTCAAAGTGGTTACTATAAGCATCCAGACATTTCTGATTATGGTGAACTATTGCTTAAGCAACACTGACCAAAGTGTCCACTTATATCATTGTGCATGCCCTTGTGCACATCAGACAGAGTAACGTGCATCTCAAACTTATCATGAATGTGTGCAATTATTAGGCATGTTGAAGCTTCTGCTGTATACTCATGCCTCCATTGTCATTGTACTTCCACAATGTTCTAGAATTTCAAATACCACTTCAAAGTGGTCTTGTGCTCTTCGAACAACTGTGCTTCTGCCATTTTCTTTGACTATCCTGTTGCATGGTATCACTACCATTAATTTGATTAACATCGCATTTTGGGAGAACATCATACTACACATTGCTACGATAATTCAATTCAACTTTGAAAAGTAATACATAGATAATATTTCTTAAGATGTATATACATTTTGGCATCCTTGGTATATATCTGTGTGTGTGTGTGTGTGTGTGTGTGTGTGTGTGTGTGTGTGTGTATGTATAGTATACACACACACACACACAATGTTTTGTTTTCTTATTTATTGATTGCTGTTTAAGTTGTTTCTACCTTTTGGCTACTATAAATAATTCTATGAACAGGTCTTTCTGCAGACATATGTTTTCATTTCTCTTGGATCATAGAGAATTAGAGTGGAACCATAGGGTATTATAGTAAGTTTATGTTTAACTTTTTAAGAAACTGCTGAATGTTTTCCAAAGTGTGCTTTGGCATTACACATTTCCACCAGTGATTTATGAGGTTCCATTGTTTAAAAAATTCTTGCTACCACTTGATATTGTCAGTCTTTTTTATTTTAGCCATTTTAGTTCACTGTTGCAGTATCTGATTGTGGTTTTTATTTCCATTTCCCTAATGACTAATGATGTTGAGTATATTTTCAAGTTCTTATTAGTCAACAGAATATCTTTTTATTGTCTGCAAATACATTTCTTAATTCTGAAAAAGAAATGTGTTAATGATTTTAAATTAAACACAAATGGATACAGAAAAGTAAAAGGTAAAAGGCATTTGTGGCATTTTGCTTTCCTTTATTTCAAAATTTTACTTAAAGTCACCTATCTATACATTTTCTGGTTCCATATTATGTCAGTAGTCTTCCCATTGTTTCTGTGCCATGATGACATTATTATAGCAGTATGTAGCATTTAAATTAAATAGTGCTTTATATGTTAACTAGCCAGATTCAGTTACTGATAGGAAGATTAAACCAAAATAAATTAAGTGATTGTTCCAGTCTCATAGCTAATTAAAGGCATATCTAGAACCTCAACCAGGTTTCTTTCATCACAGTGTTGCTTTAATTTTAAAAATGAATTAAAAAAATCATTTTGCTCATTTTCAAATTGGGCTGTTGTTCTTCTCATTTTTGTGTTGTAAGAGCTATTTATATATTCTTGATGCAAGGTCTTTATCAATATATGATTCACAAATATATTTATCCACTTCGTGACTCTCTTTTTATTTTCTTAATGGTGTCTGTTGAAGGGTAAAAGGTTTAAATTTTGATGAAGTCCAATTTATCATGTATTTTTAATTTTATGGATCATACTTTCAGTATCTTGGGTAAGAAATCTTTGTCTGACTCAGGTTCACAAAGATCTTGTTCTATGACTTCCTAAAAGTTCTAGCTTTATTAGTATATGATTCATTGGAGCTAATTTTTAATGTTTTGCTTGTAATGTGAGGCAAAGGCCTCTGTACATGTTTCCTTTTTTTGTTTTTATTTTTTTGCATGTAGATGGCAAATTCTCCCAGCACCATTTACTGAAAAAGCTATCTTTTCTTCACTGAATTGCCTTGGCACCTTGGTCAAAAATCAATTGACTATAAATGTAAAAGTTTATTTTTGGACTTTTTATTGTTTTCCTTTGGTCTATATTTTTTATATTTAGATCAAACCCATACTACTTTGATTACAGCAGCTTTATGGTATGTTTTGAAATTGGGAAGTGAAAGTACTCACTTTTTTTTCTTTTGAAATATATTTTGGTTACTCTAGATCCTTTGTATTCCCATATAACTTTTACAAAAAACAAAAAGAGCTTTTGAGATTTTGTTAAGAAGTGTGCTGAGTCCATAGATTAATTTGGAGAGAATCTTAATGATATTAGGACTTCTGTTAACATGGAATGTCTGAACATGTAATTTCAATTAGATAGTTCCGCTTCTTTTAATTTGTTTTTCTTTTGCATGCCTAAATTTTAAACAGTTTATTGAGATATTATTCTCATCATATAATTCATTATTTTATTTTATTTTATTTTATTTTATTTTATTTTGCTTTTTGGTATGTGGGTAGCTCCCTGACCGGGAATCGAACCCAGGCCGCAGCACTGGCAGCACCAATGCCGAAGCCTTAAGCCACTACCCCATCAGGGAACTCCCTAATTCATTATTTTAAAGTGTACAACTAAATGGTTTTTAGTATGTTCATAGAGTTGTGCCATCACCAATATCCAATTTCAGAACATTTTAGTCACTCCAAAAAAGAAATTCTATACTCATGAGCAGTCACTCCCCATTGCCTTCCTTCTTGCAATGTTTAAAATCTCCAGGACAATGTTGAATAAGAGAGAGTGGACATCCTTGCTTGTTCCTGATTTTTAGAGGGCAATAGTTTTTCATCATTAAATATAATGCTAGATGTAGATTTTTCATAAATGTCCTTTATAAGTTGAGAAATTTCCCTTCTATTCCTACTTTACTGAGAGTTTTGTATTATGAAGAGGTGTTGGATTTCATCTTTCTGCTATTGCCCTTTCCTTCCTTCAATTAATTCTTCACATAACTGCCAGAATAACCCTAAAATGTTAGTCATATTAAGTAACCATTTTATTTAAAATCATGCATTAACTCCACATTTCACTTAAAGTGAAATCCAAAATATCTCAGGAGGCCTTACACTATCTAGTGTTTAGTCCATTCCCCATAGTTTCCTCTTTGAACTCATCTTCTGTTAACCTTTCCCCTTGGTCTCTCCACTACAGCCACAGTGGCCTAGTTGCTATTCATTGAATACTTTGGGCACATTTCTACCTCAGGACATTTGCATTTGCTACTCATGCTACTTTGAATGTTCTTTCTCCAGGTTTCCACAAGGCTCATTCTTATTTCTTTCATATCATTGCTCAAATGTCACCTACTTAGTTATTATTCCCTGAACACTCTATTGAAAAGTACACTCCATCCCCCATACTTTCTGCTCACATCTTATTTTTCTCCTTGAGACATATTGCCTTTTAATACACTACCTATAATTTACTTTCTATCTTGTTTATGTTTTGTCTTCTCACTACTCAAATGTAAAGTTTAAGAGGGCAATAATCTTGGTATATTTGCTGATGTATTTACACTGCTTAGAATAATAGCTAGCACATAGTGATAAAAAATATTTGTTGACTATACCACTTAGTCAGGAAACTTTTAGTCATCGCTGTCCCACACTTGTTGGATGATTTTGGCAATTTCCTTCCTTTCTGTTTTAGCATATGAAAAATGTATGTGGGGATAAAACTGAATGCTTTCTGTAAGGCTCTTCTAGCACTGAAATTCTAGGAAAGAGGCTATATGCCCATTGAAAAGGCTAGATTGAGGTATTATGCTGCTAAGAAATCATACTAAGATGTTATTTTGCCAGGAACCATAGAAATATCTGGATGCTGCTTTGTCCAACCTATGGCTCATCTCTGCAAGGTCCCCATAGTAATACATGCTTTTAGAAAAGAAAGCTCATTCATTAATTCATTGATTTGATGGATATATGCTAAATACTGTGCTAGGTTTCTAGCACACATCAAAGGGAAAACAAGACAAAAATAAAAAACCTTACAGTAACAAGAGAAAAATGACAATAAATAGAATAAATGTTATATGTTTTATGTTAAGTACTATGGGAAAAGAAAGAGCATAGTAAGGTTTGCTACCCATAGTGTGAATAGTAAACTGCATAGAGGTCAGGGTAGGCCTCATTCGCCATAGCCAAGTTATGGAAGCAACCCAAGTGCCCATCAATAAATGACTAAATAAAGAAGTAGGTAGATGGAGGGAAGATGGCGACTGGAAAGGAGGTCCCTAAAGCCTCTCCCAGAAAACACAATTGAATAGCCATCCAGGAGCCAAGAAGGAGGACCTTGAGTGACACAATGGCAGCTGAGAAATCCACGCATCGCAAGTAAACACCTGAAGGTTGGAAAGAAGGGGGCGAGAGAGGGAGGGGAGGGAACAAAGACAGATTGCAACAGGAGCCAATCAGTGCTGACTATCTGGGAGCAGCACAGTGCACGGGAGTGGAGAGGCCAAGAGGCAACAAGAGTAAAAGTCAGCAAAGTGGCAGAATAGTGGGAAATCATGCAGGAACCGGTCCTTAGAGCAGCGTGTTGGGGACAGAGCTTGGGAGTCAGCCTCTGAACCTTTTGAGTAACAAGAGGGCTGAGCGAGGACTCCACAGGCTGAGGTGGGTCTCCAGACACAGCACCTCGGCTCTCGGTATCCTCGCAACCCACAGCACAAGCACGCACGGGTCCTATGCAGGGCCACGGCTGCTATTACCAGCCCACTGCAGAGTCAAGCCCGCTGCCTTCATACTGCCTGAGGTCAGGCCCACAGCTTTGGACTTAATGGTGCATGCACCTGCACATGTGCCCCAGGGGCCTACAAGCAGTGCAAACCTGAAGACTCTTCCCCAATGGGTGTTTGCTGGAGCAGGCCCAGGAAGAAAGGCAGATTTGATAGCATTTGCCCCAGCTAGCAAGAGCAGCCTCAGCCCACATCAACCAGCTTCTCTAGCATAGGGCAGGAGGTGGAGCTGCCCCAGAGCACCTTTTATCGGCCTCTCCCTTCTCCTACAGCCTCCCCAACCAACTAACTGCAGGAAGTGGAGGGACCCCGGATACATGCACACCACCTCCACATGTGGCAGGAGACCAGAAATAAGAAATAAACAACCCCCTCTCTCCCAAAACTTGGCCCCCAGAGCCACCTAGTGTCTGCCCTACAGCAAGACACCACGAAAGTACTAATAAGGGCACCTGGGCTCTGCTGATCACAGCACCCTCACATCAAAGAGGAAGAACCCAGCAGACAGGATGAATTCCTTAAAAATTAAAACTGCTCAGAAAGAACATGAAATTTATCCAGAAGACAGCTTCTTAGACCTAGACATTTCTGAACTAAATGGCAGAGAATTTAAAGTAGCCGTTCTAAAGGCTCTGAGAGAAATGAAAACATACTGGCGGAACACTAAAGTTGAGGTGAACGACATAAAAAAGGAAATCTGTGAACAAAAGGAACAATTTAATAAAGAAATTCAAAACGTAAGGAAGATCAAGATGGAAATGAGAGAGATAAATAATACAATAAAAGAAGTGAGAAATGAAATAACTGCTGTAGGAAACAGGGCCAACCAGATGGAGGAAAGAATTAGTGATATCAAAGGTCAGAACATGGAAACAGCTCAGAAAGAGGAAGAGAGGAAATACAGAACCAAAAGGATTGAAAGAACTCTGCAAGAACTATCCGACTCCATGAGACAAAACAACATCAGAATAATAGGATTAGAAGAAGAAGCAGAGCATTCTACAGAGAGCATACTCAAACAAATAGTAGATGAGAACTTTCCTAACCTATGGAAAGATCTGGACCCCCAAGTTCAAGAAGAAAACAGGTCCCCTAGATACCTGGACCCTAGCAGATCTTCTCCAAGACACATAGGACTAATGATGTCCAAAACTAAAGACAAAGAGACAATTCTCAAGGCAGCCAGGGAAAAAAGAACTATAACTTTTAGAGGAAAACCCATCAGGTTGGCATCAGATTTCTCAGCAGAAACTCTCCAAGCCAGGAGGGAGTGGAATCCAATATTCAAAACTTTAAAAGAGAGAAACTTCCAGCCAAAAATAAATTATCCAGAAAAATTATCTTTCAGATATAAAGGTGGAATAAAGACCTTCTCAGACTCACAGAAGCTGAGGGAATTTGCCAGCACAAGGCTGGCACTTCAAGCAATACTGAAGGAGGCTCTTCGACCTGAAACAAACATTAGAAAAAATGGAATAAAGTTGGGGCAAAAAGAAAGAAACAAAAATAAAACAAAAACAAAGAAACAAATAAGTAATGGCCACAGGAAATCCTCATATATCGATCATCACTCTAAATGTTAATGGACTGAACTCACCAATAAAAAGACACAGAATAGCAGACTGGATTAAAAAACAAAACCCATCCATATGCTGTCTCCAAGAGACACACCTCAGCCATAAGGACAAACACAGACTCCAAGGGAAAGGATGGGAAACAATACTCAAAGCAAATGGTAACCAGAGAAAAGCAGGAGTTGCCCTACTGATATCTGATGAAATAAACTTCAGGTTAAAAAAGATAACCTGAAGGCAAAGATGGCCATTACATAATGATAAAAGGCACAATGCAACAACAAGAAGACTTGACACTAATCAACATATATGCTCCCAACCAGGAAGCACCAAAATATACAAAGAAACTACTAACAGATTTGAAAGGAGAAACTGATAAATGCACAATCATTGTGGGTGACTTAAACACCCCTCTAACAGCCATGGACAGATCATCCAAACAGAAAATAAATAAGGACATATCAGCTCTAAATGATATATTACAGCAATTGGACATAATTGACATTTACAGGACACTTATTCCAGCAAAAAGAGACTATAACTTCTTTTCTAGTGCACATGGAACATTCCCAAGAATAGACCACATGCTGGGACATAAAAGTAGCCTCAGCAAATTCAAGAAGATCGAAATCATACCAAGTGTATTCTCAGACCACAAAGCTTTGAAATTGGAGATCAACTGTAAAAGGAAAGCAGAAAAAATGATATATACATAGAGATTAAACAATATCACATTAAAAAATGACTGGATAAAAGAACAAATAGAAGAAGCGATTTAAAAATTTATAAAACTAATGACAATGAAAATAAAACATATCGGAATTATTGGGACACAGCAAAAGTGGTAATAAGAGGGAAATTTATATCACTACAGGCCTATCTTAAGAAACAAGGAAAATCACAAGTAAACACCTTAGCATCCCATCTTAAAGAAGTAGGAAAAAAAAAGAGCAGACAAAACCCAAAGTCAGCAGAAGGAAAGAAATAATAAAAATTAAAGCAGAGCTAAACCAATTAGAGAACAGAAGGACAATAGAAAAAATTAATATTACAAAGAGCTGGTTCTTTGAGAAAGTCAACAAAATTGACAAACCCCTGGCAAGACTAATCAAAGGATGAAAGGAAAGGACACAAATAGCCAAAATTAGAAATGAAAAGGGAGAAATTACCACTGATACCACAGAAATACAAAGGATTATAAGAAAATATTATGAAGGACTTTATGCCATGAAATTTAACAACCTAGAAGAAATGGACAAGTTTCTAGAAACTTATAGCCTACCTAGACTGAAACAAGGAGAACTAGATAATCTAAATAGACTAATCAATAGCAAAGAGATTGAAATGACTATCCATAATCTCCCTAAAGGCAAAAGCCCTGGACCAGATGGTCTCACCGACGAGTTCTACCAAGCATTCAAAGAATTAACACCTATCGTCTTCAGACTCTTCCAAAAAATTGAAGAGGAAGCAATACTTCTTAACTGATTCTATGAGGACAACATTACTCTTATATCAAAGCCTGGTAAAGACAACACACAAAAAAAATGAAAACTATAGACCAATGTCTCTGATGAACACAGGTACAAAAATCCTAAACAAAATATTAGCAAATAGAATACAACAATGCATCAAAAAGATCATACATCATGATCAAGTGAGATTCATCCCAGGAGCACAAGGATGGTTCAACATATGAAAATCAATCAACAAAATAAAAGATAAAGACCATATGGTCATATCAATGGATGCAGAAAAAGCTTTCGACAAGATACAACATCCATTTATGATAAAGACATTAAATAAAATAGGTATAGAAGGAAAGTATCTCAACATAATAAAGACCATATATGACAAACCCTCGGCTAACATCATACGGAATGGGGAAAAGTTGAAGCCTATTCCCCTAAAATCAGGAACAAGACAGGGATGCCCCCTGTTACCACTGCTATTTAATATAGTACTGGAAGTTCTAGCCACAGCAATCAGGCAAGAGAAAGGAATAAAAGGTATCCAAATTGCGAAAGAAGAGGTCAAATTGTCACTATTTGCAGATGACGTGATCCTTTATATAAAAAATTCCAAAGATTCCACCAGGCAACAATTAGAAACAATAAATGAATACAATAAAGTCACAGGATACAAAATCAATGTACAAAAGTCTACAACATTCCTATATACAAACAACGAATCCTCAGAAAAAGAAGTGAGGGAGTCAATTCCTTTTGCAATCACAACAAAAAGAATGAAATACTTGGGAATTAACTTAACAAAGAATGTAAGAAACTTGTACACAGAAAACTATAAGATACTTTTGAAAGAAATTGAATCAGACATTAAGAGATGGAAAAATATCCCCTGTTCATGGATGGGAAGACATAACATTGTTAAAATGGCCATTCTGCCCAAAGCAATCTACAGATTTAATACAATATCCATCAAAATCCCACAATCATATCTTCTTGAAATAGATAAAAGAATGATCACATTTATATGGAACCATAAAAGACTTTGAATTGCCAAAGCAATACTACAGAAAAAGAATAAGGCTGGTGGCATTATACTCCCTGCCTTTAATTTATATTACAAAACATCAATAGTCAAAACAGATTGGTATTGGCAGAAAAAGAGAAACATAAACCAATGGAACAGAACTGAAAACCTAGAAATAAATCAACAAATTATGGAAAAATAATTTTTGATAAAGGAGCAAAAAACATACAATGGGGAAAAGACAGCCTCTTTAGTAGGTGGTGTTGGGAAAACTGGAAAAACATATGCAAAAGAATGAACCTGGGCTGTGAACTCTCTCCATATACAAAAATTAACTCAAAATGGATTCAAGACCTTCATATAAGACCTGCAACAATAAACTGTATAGAAGAAAACATCGGTAATAAACTTATAGACCTAGGACTCAAGGAAGACTTCTTGAACCTAACCTCAAAGTCAAGGGAAGTAAAAGCAAAAATAAATGAATGTGACTATATCAAACTAAAAAGCTTCTGCACAGCAAAAGAAACCATCAACAAGGCAAAGAGACAGCCAACTGAATGGGAGAAAATATTTGCCAATAACACATCAGATAATGGTCTAATATCTAAAATATATAAAGAACTAATAAGACTTAATAACCAAAAAAAAACAACAAAAACAAAAAAACAAGCAACCCAATTAAAAAATGGGCAGAAGAACTAAACAGACATTTCTCCCACGAAGAAATACAAACGGCCAGCAGACATATGAAAAAATGCTCATCCTCATTAGCTATCAGGGAAATGCAAATCAAAACCACAATGTGATACCACCTCACACCTGTGAGAATGGCTATTATCAACAAGACAAGGAATAAAATGTGCTGGAGAGGATGTGGAGTAAAAGCAAGTCTGGCACACTGCTGATGGGAATGCAAATTGGTACAACCACTGTGGAAGATGGTGTAGAGGTTCCTCAGTAAATTAGGAATGGAGTTGCCATACAACCCAGCAATCGCCCTTCTGGGGATCTACCCCTAAAATTTGCAAACCTTTGTCTGCAAAGACTTATGTACCCCAATGTTCATTGCTGCACTGTTCACAGTTGCCAAGTCATGGAAACAACCAAAGTGCCCTGCGACAGATGACTGGATAAAGGAGTTGTGGTACCTATACACAATGGAATATTACTCAGCTATAAGAAAAGATGAAATATTGCTATTTGCAACAAAATGGATGGACCTGGAGATCATCATGCTTAGCGAAATAAGCCAGACAGAAAAAACCAAAAACTGCATGACTTGACTCATATGTGGAATATAAAACTGAAAGCTACAAATAAAATAGAAATGAACAAACAAACAAAAAAACCCATGGACATAATCAATAGTTTAATGTTTATTTGGGGAAAAGTGGGATAGGGAGGGGAGAAAGGGGAGGGGGAAGGAGAGGAGGGAGGGGAGGCTCAATATATGGTGATGGAAAGAGAAGTCACAATAGGTGGTGAACTAATTATACAACAAGTTGACAATGCACTGTAGAATTGTATGCCTGAATCCTATGTAATCCTTGGTAACAGATGTCACCCCAATAAGTCTATCAATAAAAATAAATTTAAAAAAAGAAGTAGTATATAAATTTTAAAAAAGAAGGAGTTGTGGTACCTATACACAATGGAATATTACTCAGCCAAAGAAAAGAAGGAATCTTACCATTTGCAACAACATGGATGGACCTAAAATTGTGCTAAGTGAAAAGTCAGACTAAGTAAGATAAATACCATATGATCTCACTTATATATGGAATCTGAAGAGTTTGACTATTTCAGATTTTATATATAAATGAGATCATACAATGTTTGTCTTTCTCTGTCTGGCTTATTTCACTTAGCATAATGTCCTCCAGGTTCATTGATCTTGTTGCAATTGGCAAGATTTTTTCTTTTTAAAGGCTGATTAATATTACATTATATATATATATATATATATATATATATATATATATATATACACACACACACATATATACATACACATACACACACACACACACATAGAGAGAAAGAGAGACAGAGAAAGAGAGAGACAGAGACAGAGAGGCGAATTTTTTCTCATCCATTCATCTGTTGATGGACACTTAAATTGTTTCCATGTCTTGGCTATTGTGAATAATGCTGCAACAAACACAGGAGTGTAGATATCTCTTTGAGATCCTGATTTCAATTCCTTTGGATACGTATTCCAAGAAGTGGGATTGCTGGATCCTATGGCAGATATTTAAAATTTTTTTATTTTAATTCAAATTTTTATTTATTTATATTTAGGTACTTGTCTTTTTGTATTATAAAATAATTTTAGCTTTTATTTTTAACATATTATGGTACAAGAAAGTTTATGTAACAAATAATTACAAAACACACAAACAGATACAAGGTGTAAGAAATTTTATGTAGAGTCAACTACATGGTGATAATTTTTTTATATGTATAAAAGATTGATTATTGTATTCTAGGGTATTATTTTGCAAATGAATTTTGTTACTGATGTCTAGATGTAATTTTCACTAACCAATGTCACCCCAATAAATTTAACAATAAAAAGTGTAATTCTTTTTTAAATTTTTTGAGGAATCTTCATACTGTTTTCCATAATAGCTACACCAATTTACAATTCCATCAATGGTGCACAAGGTTTCCCTTTTCTCTACATCCTTGCCAACACTTGTTGTTTGTTGCTGTTTTTGATGATATCCATTCTAACAGATGTGAGGTGATATTTCATTGTGGTTTTGATCTGCACTTCCCTGATGATTAGTGATGTTGACCACTTTTTCATATACCTGTGGTCATTTGTATGTCTTCTTTTGAATAATGTCTCATCATATCTTTTGACAATTAACATTGGTATATTTAAAGTTTTTCAAAATGAGCAGACCTGTTAAGTGTGCATGTCATACAAAATAATAATAATTTTTTAGCAATTTATTTCAAGCATTTTAATAGAAGTAACAATCACACATATAAACTAGTCCAGAGAAATAATAAATATCACTTCATAAATTACATAAATGTCTAACCACTACATCATACACTTGAAACTAATAATAAATAACATTGAATGTCAACTATAAAAAATCATGGGAATATAAGATACAGCACAGGGTGTATGATAAGTGATGTTGTAATAACTATGTACAGTGTCAGATGGGTAGTAGACTTGTTGGGTTTATCACTTTGTGAGGTAGTTAAATGTTTAATCACTATGTTGTTTTTATACAGTTGAAATTAATTTTAAAAAATGAATTAAATTATATATACGTGTGTGTGTGTGTGTGTGTGTGTGTGTGTGTGTGTGTGTAGCAGTTACCAAGTCACTTTGTAAGGGGAAACTAAAAAAATAAGAGATGGGTAAGTATTATTTGCTAAAGGGCACACACTTTGTTTCTGCCTTCTGGCCTAATAGGATTCTTGCTAATGCACAGCTGAACATGTTTGCTTTAGTCAGCCTGTTTTGAGCACTTTCTAGTGTTGTTGCTCTGATCATTTGTGAGGTGTTACATATTCATCAAATTTAACAATGAGCCAAGATTGGAGATGCTGGCCAATTGGCCACCTAGAATTCCAAGAAGATGTCAGGGATTAAATATAGCCCAGAAGTATACAGGTTAGCTAGAAGTAGCTCATTAGAATTAGGTTCTAATAAACTGAAATTTTGCTGTGTGTGTCCCATTTCTACATAGGAGGCTACTATCTAGGCCAAGGAAAGTTGAGGCTCAAAAAAGTTGAAGGAAATCAGAAAAGAAACCTTGGAATAGGTTATTTGAACAGAATAATGCAGGGGAATGAATATGTGGGCATGAAAAATCATATTCCAGTCAGTCTATTGAGGAATCCATGCATAGTCTCTCCCATATATTGTCTCTATAAAGAAAGCATGAGCTTTCAGACTTGACATCTGAAGTTTTTGATGTCCTCTAATACCTTTGTATTGTTTCTCTGGGAAGTTGCTCTGTGTTTGTGTGTGTGTGCGCGGGCGCACACACGTGCTTGTGTATGTGCACACAACTGTGTGTATCTGTTCTCCAAGAGCCATCTCCTTTTTTATTATTATTTTTATTTTCCAGTTACAGTTGACATTCGATGTTTTATATTAGTTTCAGGTGTACAGCATAGTGGTTAGACATTTATATAATTTATGAAGTGGTTCCCCCCAATTACTCTAGTACCCGCCTGGCACAATGCAGTTATTACATTGTTACTGACTATATTCCCAATGCTGTACTTTACATCCCCATGACTATTTTGCAACCTGAAATTTGTACTTCTTAATCCTTTCACTTTTGCACCCTGCCCCTCAATCCCGCTCCCATCTAGCATCCATCAAAATGTTCTCTGTATCTATGAGTCTGTTTCTGTTTTGCTTTGTTTGTTTTTTTTCCTTTTTTTTCTTTAGAATCCATGTACAAGATAGATCATATGGTATTATTCTTTCCCTGTCTTATTTCACTTAGCATAATACCCTCTAGGTCCATCCATGTTATCAAAAATTGTAAGATTTAATGCATTTTTTATGGCTAAGTAATATTTCACTGTGTGTGTATGTCTCTCTCTCTCTCTCTGTGTGTGTGTGTGTGTGTGTGTGTGTGTGTGTGTGTGTGTGTGTGTATACCACATCTTCTTTCCCAATTCTAGTTATTTATCCGAAGAAATGCAAAGCACTAATTCAAAAAGATATGTTAACCTCTATGTTTATTGCAGTGCTATTTACAAAGGCAACATATGAAAGCTCATATAAGTGCTCATCAAGAGCCATCTCCTTCAGCAAAGCTATGGCAGTTGCTGTAAGCAGCAGAATTATCTTTTACTTCTGTTCATTATCAAGATAATCTTTCTACATATCTCTCCTCTCCAGTGCAATCTTTAAATTGATTAACTTACATGATAACCTGCTGAGGAGAATTATTTTAGAAATAATTAAACTGCTATCAGGAGTAAATGAGTCAGGACCTGCTGCTTCTAGGCTTCTTTGGATGGGAGGTATTAGCTAAATAAGCTCAGCTAGGGCAGCTAAGTTATGTTTGTTTTTCTAAAGGTGGTAAGGTGGGACTCCGATCTGATCAAAAATCTAAATATTGGAGGCTTTTTTGAGAGCTATCTAGTTCATTTAATTCATCTCTTGTGTTCACAAAGACTTGGATCTCTGTTAACCTTAACAAAGTTGCATTATTCTTAGGAGCACTCAATTAATGATGAATGGAAACTCAGCTTTGTTTAATATCAGTCATTTTAGCTTAATTTCATTTTCTGTTCTCCTTTCTTTTAGGTTAACAATCCATGCTGAATGTCCCATGCATTTGGAAGATTTCCCCATGGATGTGCATGCCTGCCCACTGAAGTTTGGAAGCTGTATGTATTTTTTCACATACTGTTTGCCTTTTCTTCTTTGAAAAGAAACAATTTCCTATTCTGTTCCCTAGTGGTTTCTAAAGCCGAGGCCTTTAACTCAGGCTGGTATGGAAATGGGGAAGAGGAAGTGGGGTTGAGAAGTATTATACTAACTGATCAGGAGACTTACCCTTTCATAGAATTTTCTTTTAGAGAGCAAAACGTATTTTACCATTTCAGACTAATTTCTCTATCATTAGATTGAAATATTGACATTTGTTTCTTAAATTGTCCAGAAGACAAGCAAGTCAGGGCTGATACAGGACATAGTAGCAGTTTCCTAAGGACAAAATCCCTCAAATAAAATGTCATTATATATTTTTATTTTTTATACTTTATTTATTTAGACATTCAATATTATTTTATATTAATTTCAGGTATATAGCACAGTGGTTAGACATTTATATAATTTATGCAGTGATCTCCCTTATTAGTCCAGTACTCACCTGGCACTATACGTAGTTATTGCAATATTATTGACTATATTCTCTATATTATAGTTTACATCCCCATGACTATTTTGTAACTGTCAATTTGTACTATTACTTAATCCCTTCACCCTGCCTCCAACCCCCCATCTATCACCCCAATAAATCTAGTACCCATCTGATACCGTACATAGTTATTACAATATTACTTACTATATTCCTTACTATACCCTACATACTCCACTCAGCACAATACTGTCCAGGTCCATTGATGCTGCTGCAGATGGCAAGAACCCATTTCCTTCCATGGACAAGCAATGTTCCATTCTATACATGTTCCAGCTACTCTTTATCCATTCATCTATCAGCAGACACCCAGGCTGCCTCCACATCTTGGCCATTGTAAACAATGCATCAGTGAACATATGGGTGCATTAGTCCCCATGAATTAGTGTTTGGGTTTTCCTCAGATAAATACCAAGAAGTGGATTACTGCATTCTTTATTGTTATAGCCTTTGTTTTAAAGTTTATTTTGCCTGGTGAAGTATTGCTACCACAGTGTTTTTTTGTTGTTGTTGTGGTTTGTTTCCATTTTTATGAAATATATTTTACTTATCCCTTTACTTTCAGTCTCTGTGTGCCTTTCAATCTGAAGGGATTCTCTTGTAGGCAGCATATGTAAGGGTCTTGTTTTCTTATCAATTCAGTCACCCTGTCTTTTGCTTGGAGCATTTAATCCATTTACATTTAAAGTAATTTTTAATAAATATATATTTATTGCCATTTTATTATTCATTTTTATCTTTTATTTGTTTGTTTCATCCTAAAGAAGTCCATTTCAGATTCATTGTATTACTGTTTAATGGTGATAAACTCCTTTAGCTTTTTCTTGTTTGGGAAGCTTTTTACCTGTTCTTTGATTCTAAGGGATAGCTTTGCTGAGTAGAGTAACCTTTATTGTAGGTCATTGCTTTTCATTCCTTCAAATATTTCCTGCCAAAGTTTCTGTTGAGCAATCAACTGATGATTTTATGGAAGCTCCCTTGTAGGTAACTAACTGCTTTTGTCTTGCTCCATTTAAGATTCTCTCTTTGTCTTTAACTTTTAGTATTTAAATTATGACATGTCTTGGTGTGGTTCTGTTTTGGTTCATCTTGTTTGGGACTTTCTGCACTTCATGGGCTTTTATATCTATTTCCTTTGCCACATTAGGGAAGTTTTCCATCATTATCTTCAAATAGTTTTTGATGTGAGTGTTGGTATGCTTGATGTTGTCCCAGAGGCCCCTTAAATTACACTCATTATTTTTTTTCTATTCCGATTGGGTGTTTTCTGCTACCTTATCTTTTAAATCGCTGATCAGATTCTCTGCTTTATCTATTCTGCTGTTGATTCCCTTTAATTTCAGTTTGTATTTTCTATTTTTGACTGCTTCTGTTTTATGTTTTCTATCTCCAAGTTTATGTTTCCTATCTCTTTGTTGAATTTCTCCCTGAGATCGTTGAGCATCATTATAAACAGTGTTTGGAATGCTGCATCTGGTAGATTACTTGTCTCCATTTTGATTAGTTCTTTTTCTGGGGCTTTGTTCTGTTTTTTTATTTGACACATGTTTCTTTGTCTACCCACTTTGGCTGCCTCCCTATGTTTGTTTCTATGTATTAGGTCGGGCTGGTATGCCTCCTGGTCTTAGTAGAGTGGCCTTATGTAGTGGGTGTTATGTGGGACCCAGTGGTACAATATTCCTGGCTACCAGAGCCAGGTGCTCTAGGTGTGTCCCTTGTATGGGTTGTATGTGCCCTCTTGTAGTTGAGCCTTGGTTGGTGTTTGCACATCAATATAATGAATTGACTTTCAGACTAATTGGTTGTGAGGAGTGACCATGACTACACTGAGGAGCTGTGGTGCAAGGCCTGACCCTATAGAGCAGGGTTCACTTTGATGGAGGTCTGGTGCCTGTCCACTTCCCTTTAGATGTATCATCCTTGCAGGCAGCTGGGTCATGCTCCATCTTGGCTTGAAGCTGGCCACAAGTACATCAGCCTTGGGACCTCCTGGGAGGACACCTGCTGCAGGCCAAGTTTAACCACAGCCTGTGCCCTGCCTGAGGTCACCTGGTATGAACCACAAAGCAATTGGCACATGGCCACTGCCTGTGCTGGGCTTGAAGGTACCTTGACAGGCCAAGCCATGAACCAAGGCTGGCTGCCACTAGTATCAGGCTTAGGATTGCTTAATCAGAGGTACAGGACATACCAAATCCAGATGCTGCTTGTTTGGGTTTTGTGAAACTTTAAGAGATTTATGAAAGTCCCCCGCATGAGCTAAGACAGATTGTATGGAAAAGCCACTGGAAGCAACTTGGGTGTGCCAGAAAGTTGGAAAGGGGTAAGTCTCAGGAAAGCAGTAGGATAGGGCAGATAGAAGGTGATAGCCAGTTTGATGGAGGCTCAGATATGGCATCTGTCTGCATCTGCATGCAGGTAAAAGGAGGTCTCAACAAAGAAACAATGACTTTAGCCAGTTTCTCCTTTGGGAGAAAGATGCCCCTCCAGCCCTCACCCCAAAACTAGACAATTCAGTTCCTCCTTGTATGTCCCTGGAACCTTTCAAGCTGCTGTCCCAGCACTGGAGCTCAGAGCAAGTGAGTCTGTCAGTGAGTAAGTTTGTATGTGGGCCCTTTAAGAGCAGCATCTAGGCCTGTAGATGCCCTGTAGCTCACTTGTCTACAATCTCTGCTGTTTTTCACAGTCAGAAATTATGGTGACCCCTCTCCCCAGCACAGAAACCCTGGGCTAGAAATCCTACTATGGGGCTGGAACCCCTCACTTTTCCAGGGAGACCTCCACAGCTGAGACACCCCTTCCGATTTTTAATGGTTTCATGGGGATGTAGGACAAACCCATTTTGTGTCTCTGTCCCTCCTACCAGTCTTGAAGTGGCTTCTTCTGTATGTCCTTAGGTGTAGGACAGTGGTTCCCAACCTTTTTTTCACTTGTGTACCCTTTTTAAACCCATTTCTATGAATTGTACCCCTTGTTTTTAACACAGCTGTTTTTAAATAATAACACTTTTGTTCAGTGCCTATCTTAATGTAAAATAGTGGAAATGAGGTAATAAGTTAGGAAATAAAAATTACTACACTAAAAGTACAAACCACAGATTTAATATTGCAATATTTGTAACACAGTTAAATATTGATAATAATGATCAAGTATTTAACAAACTTTTAATTTATTGTTAGTAGTAATATTTATTTGTGTTATCTGAAAAGTCTGTAATAATTGTTATACACATCACTAGCCAATTGAAACATTGTTAATGAGATTATTGAGCTTGCTTTGATGCACTTAGTTTCTTGAGGTCAGGCTCAAAAGATGCAAGATACAGTCTTAAATACAGACTTGCATTAAGTTTATTGCAGTACTTATTTTTTAAGAAGGTGTAATAAGAAAAAGCTCTCTCCACCAGTTTAGTATTAGTAAAAGACAAGCGGTATTAGAGTGCCTTCTCAGTGAGCTGTTCATATTTCCTCACTGATATCTATCCAGAAGGTAATAAAATGCTTCCTTTTAAAATCAGAATTTAAAGGAGAATTGGTTGAAAGTTTGATTAACTGCTCTTTTTCATTTATTGATAGTTATCTTCTTTGAATAAGTCTTCATTGAAGGGATCTGCAATCCAGTTGTTTTCTTTTCCACATTGAGGGAAGTACTTATAAAGGGATGATTTAAGACCTTCCAACTGACTTACAATATTCTCTTTCATGTTTTGGGACAGGTACAAGACATTCCCAGCTAATACATGCAGAGTTTCAAACACTTCATGCTGACCTCTTTTAATACATGCTTTCCAAAAGTCCTGTTTTTTAACCATCGACTCAATGTTGTCAGTTACTTTGAATATAGTGATTGAGGTGTTTTGAAGTCCCAAGTTAAGTTTGTTTATTCCTAGAAAAATATCTGATAAATATGGAAGACTTTGAAGCCAATCACTATCTTGAAACTGGAGCAAGAGGAAAACAATGGTGTTCAAAAATACCTGGACTTCATGTCTAAGTTCAAACATCGGTGTAAGTACTTTGCTGTGTGATAGCCACCTTACCTCCATATGCAAAAGGAATGAGCTGTGAATGCCGTTCATTTCTTCACACAGCACTTTAAACAATCTGGAGTTTCATCGTTGTAACTTAATACAATTTACAACTTTTACAGCCTTATGAAAAACATCTTTCAGTTCACTAGGTAGAGGCTTGGACACAAGACTATCTGTGAGTGCAGCAGTGACTCTTTGCTATGTGTAAAGCAACTTATTTAAACAACCTGATATAGGGTTGCCTCTGACAGTGAATATATCACAACAATTTGACCAACCAATGTCCTTTTTAATGAAATAATCATTAATTGCATTAAAATAATTTTTACCTGTGGTACACTCTCAATAGGTCACAAAGCAATAGGTTTTCCTCAATTTCATTTTCTACTGAGTACCTCACAATGATGAGAAAAATAGATAAATCAACATCTACACTTTCATTGAGCTGTATAGAAAAAAATTTACATTTTCTAATTCTGTCTTTAACATTGTCAGGTATTTCCTGAATTTGTATTGCTTGAAGAAAAGATAGAATTGATTTTGCAGACATATTCTTCCCCAAACATACAAAAAATGGCATTGTTAATGCAAGGAGAAATGAAATCTTCAGCCATGGTGTGGTTTTTACCACATTTAGCTATGTGATAAGAAATATGGCATTAAGCCTCCACTGCATTCTCATTGTCTTTCTTTCCTAACATCATGCATGAAGTAACAATAGGATATTTTCCTAAGCACTGAAAATAATGTATTTCTTTGTTTTTATATGCAGGATATTTAATTTCTAAATGTTCCATAAGTAGAGAAATTTTCATGCAACCATTGGATAATATTTCTCCACACGCAACACACAAATGCTTAGGACAGTCATCATTCTTTACAAATGAAAACCCATATTTAATATACTCTTCAGAGTATTTCCTTTTTTTCTGTGAAGTATCTGAGGCATGTGCCTTTCTACTATCTCCTGGTGTGGGTGTACTCATAGCTGTGGACACGTGTTGAGAAATACTTGACTGTGGATTTTAATCCACATCAAGTTTTGTTTTTTAACTGTTCCTGTTTTCAACCTCTGATCCATAACTGACATGCTTAAAAATCACTGACAATAGTAACTGAAACTATGTTAAACATGAAATTGTAAAAAACAACTACCTGAAAAGAATCATGACTAAAGATAACATACTTACTTTTATTCACTCAATAACTAAAGTGATCAAAGTCTAACCACAGGTGGATTTATATGTTTGGGGAAGTTCTAGAAATGTCACAAATGGATTATTCCAAAACTTTGCATAATGATTGGTAGAAGAGCAGTTTGGGGGAAGGGTTCATAGCCACACCCTCACCAATCATCATTTGGCAATGTGATCCAATTTTGAAGTGTCTCCATTAATGGTGATTTAAACTTAACATTTATTATTCTATAATTAATGTTTTTTACTTTTTATTTTCACTAGTTACTGATTATTTTTTGCTTACCCCTGAATGGCCTAGTATGTACCCCTGGGAGTGCATGTGCCACCACTTGGGAACCAATGGTGTAGGGCTTCAGTTAAAGTAGACTTCACGTGATTCTTAATGATGGTTTGTAGTTTAGCCATAATTGATGCGGTCCTGAGAGGAGGTAATCAAAGTGTTTACCTACTCTACCATCTTGACCAGAAGTGGAATGTTGTTATATTTTTGAAATGCCTCTTCTACCTGCATTGCTACCTACTTGTATTATCCAATTCTCTATAGTAAATGGTAGCCTGGAGAGATTCTAAAGGTGTTCTCATTTTTAGAAATTATTGCCTTTGCTGATTGCTGCAAATCTGACAGAGAAATGAGTAGATATATAGTCCATTTTCAAAAAAATTAGAAAAATCAAATTGAACAGAATTTGAGTGCATTTCTTATTCTAAGACTTTCAGAGTGAATTTCATATAAGAAGTCATTAAAGCAATATGTCAAGGTCTGTATTGATGATGTCTAAATTAGATTGATCTCTGTATTTGGAAGTACATAGCACATTTGAAAAGACCCAAATAATTATGTGTGACATATTTTTTTTAATCATTGTCAAATATTTACAGATTGTGTGCTAGGCTCTATTTTAGGGATTTGGAATGTGTCTATGAGTAAAACAAAGACCCTGCCTTTGTGGAGCCAATATTATAGAGGAGAGAGTGATGGTGAAAGATAAACAATGAGTAAAAAAGTGAGAAGTACCAGGAGAAGACATAAAAGTAGAGCAAAATAAGGGGGATAAGTCATGTTTATATGGAGGGTAGGTATTGCCACTGAAATTTAAAATAGGGTGATCAGCATAGGCCTCTTTGAAAAAGTGACATTTGAGCAGAAATTTTAAGTAGGGCAAAGTGTTAACAATGCAGATGTCTGGAGAAACTATGCTGCAGGTGGAGGGAACAATCAGGGACAAGACCCTGAGTCAGAAGAGGATCTGATTTATTCTAGGAACTTCAATGTGGCCAGACAGAGTAAGCAAAGAAGAGAGCACTAGGAGAGGATGGGATCAAAAAGGAGGCCAGGTCATCTACAGTTTTGTCAGGTATTAAATGGTTTTGACTTTTATTCTGAGGAAAAATGGAGAGTGATTCGAATATTTTGAAAAAAATAATTACATTATCTGACTTACATTTAAAAAATTCATTATGGATTCTCTGTTAAAATATAAGTATGGTAAAAATAGAAAGAGGGAATGTAGTTAAGTGATTATTTTTTATTGTTAAATTTATTGAGGTGACATTGGTTAGTAAAAATTATGTAGGTTCCAGTTGTACAATTCTACAATATATCATCTGTGTGTTGTGTTATGAGTTCATCAACCCAAGTCAGTTCTCTTTCCATCACCATATATTTGAGACCCTGTCACTTCTCCCCAACCCCTGCTCCCCCCATACCCTCAGATAACCGCTAACCACTAAACTATTGACTGTGTCCATGGGATATGTTTTTTTTGTTGTTGTTGCTTTCAGCTTTGTGTTCCATATATGAGTGAAATCATATGGTTCTTGGACTTTTTCTGTCTGGCATATTTTGCTTTGCATGATGATTTCAAGGTTCATCCAAGTTTTCATAAGTGGCTCTATTTTATCTTTTCTTACAGCTGAGTAATATTCCATTGTGTATATGTACCACAACTTCTTTATCCAGTCATCTATCAAGGGACACTTTGGCTATTTCCATAATGTTACCACTCTGAATATACTGCAATGAACATTGGGGTACATATATCTTTGTGGATGAAGGTTTTCAAATTTTTTTGGTACTCAGAAGTGGAATTGCCAGGTCATATGGTAACTCTATTCTTAATTTTTTGGGGAACCTCCATAATGTCCTCCATAGTGGTTGTACCAGTTCACATTCCCACCAGCAGTGTATGAGAGTTCCATTTTCTCCACACCCTCTCCAACACGAGTTACTCCTTGTCTTGCTGATTATAGCCATTCTAATGAGTGTGAAGTGGTATCTCATTGTAGTTTTGATTTGCATTTCCCTAATACCTAGTGAAGTTGAGCATTTTTTCTTATATCTGTTGGCCATTTGTGTGTCATCCTTAGAGAAGTGTCTGTTCAGGTCCTCTGCCCATTTTGCCCATTTTTAAATTGGATTGTTTGTTTTTTGTTGTTGTTGAGTTCCACAAATTCTTTCTGTATTTTAAATATTAGCCCTTTATCAGAGGCAGTGTTTGAAAATATTCTCTCCCATTCAGTTGGCTGTCTCTTTGGTTTGTTGATGATTTCTTTTGCTGTGCAGAAGCTTTTAGTTTGATATAGTCCCATTAATTTATTTTTGCTTTTACTTCCCTGGCCTTTGAGGTCAGGTTCATGAAGTCCTCCCTAAACCCAAGGTCTATAAGTTTAGTACCTATGTTTTCATGTATACAGTTTATTGTTTGGAGACTTATGTGGGGGTCTTTAATCCATTTTGAGTTAACTTTGGTATGCAGTGATAGTTAAAGTTCAGATTCATTATTTTACATGTGGTTTTCCAATTTTCCCACCACCATTAACTAAAGAGGCTTTCTTTTCCCCATTGTGTATTTTTCACTCCTTTGTAAAAAAATCATCTTTCTATATATTTGTGGGTTTATTTTTGAGTTTTTAAAATTCTGTTCCATTGATCTGTGTGGTTTTTTTTCTCCCAATATCAGGGTGTCTTGATTATTGATGCTTTGAAGTATAGATTAAAGTCAGGGAGCACGATGCTTCCAGCCTCATTCTTTTTATGTAGGATTGCTTTGGCGATTCAAGGTCTTTTGTGGTTCCATACAATTCTCATGATTCTTTTACCTATTTCTTGAAAGAATGTCTGTGGAATTTTGATGGGAATTGCTTTAAATCTGTATATTGCTTTTGGTCAAATGGCATTTTTAACTATGTTGATTCTTCCAATCCATGAACACAGGAAATCTTTCCATTTCTATGTGTCCTCTTCAATTTCTTTTAGTAGTGTCCTGTAGTTTTCATGTTATCTGTTAAGTTTATTCCTAGATATTGTGTTCTTTTTGTTGTGATCATAAAAAGTATTCTTTTTCTTATTTCTTTTTCTGAAGGTTCCTTGTCGGTATAGAGAAATGCAATTGATTTTTGTACATTGATTCTATATCCTGCAACTTTACTGTGTTCATAATTTCTAATAGTTTTTTGGTGGAGTCTTTAAAATTTTTTATATAAAGGACCATGTCCTCTGCAAAAAGTGGCAGTTTAACTTTTCTCCCAATTTGGATGCCTTTTATTCCTTTCTCTTGCCTGATTGCTCTGGTTAGAACTTCCAGTACTATGTTGAATAGCGGTAGTGACAGGGGGCATCCTGTCTTGTTCCTAATTTTAGGGGAATAAGCTTCAGTTTTCCCCCATTCGGTATAATATTAGCTGAGAGTTTGTCATATATGGCCTTCATTATGTTGAGGTACTTTCCTTCTATACACATTTTATTCAGTGTTTTGATCATAAATGGATGTTGTATCTTGTCAAATGCTTTTTCTGCATTAATTGATATAATCATGGTTTTTATCTTTGAGTTTGTTTATGTGTTGTATCATATTGATTGATTTGCATATGTTGAACCATCTTTGTGTTCATGGGATGAATTTCATTTGATTGTAGTGTATAATCTTTTCTTTTTTTTAATTCATTTTTATTGTTAGACTTATTGGGTGACATCTGTTAGCAAGGATTACATAGGTTTCAGGCATACAATTCTACAGTGTATAATCTTTTCAATGCATTATTGTATTATATTTGCTAGTATTTTGTTTAGGATTTTTGCATCTGTGTTCATTACAGATATTGGTCTATACTTTTCTTTTTATTGTGTTATCCTTACCAGGCTTTGGTATTAGGGTTATGTTGGCCTTGTGGAATGAGTTGGAATATATTGCCTCTTCAGTTTTTTTTGAAAAGTTTGAAAAGGATAGTCATTGGTTCCTCTTCAAATGCTTGATAAATCTCATTGGTTAGACTGTCTGGTCCTGGGCTTTTGCCTTTGGGGAAATTTTGGATGATTGTTTCAATTTCCTTACTGTCGATTGATCTATTTAGCTTGTCCAGTTTTTCTTGCTTCCATCAAGGTAGACTATATGTTTTTAGAAAGTTGTCCATTTCTTCCAGGTTGTTAAATTTGGTGGCATATACCTCTTCATATTATTTTCACAGGCTCTTTTGTTTTTCTGTGGTATCAGTGGTAATTTCTCCCCTTTCATTTCTAATTTCAGTTATTTGTGTTTTTTTTTTTCTTTGTCCCTTGGTGAGCCTAGCCAGGGGGTTGTCAATCTTACTGATGTCTTGAAAGAACCAGCTTTTCATTGCATTAATTTTCTCTATCATTTTTCTGTTCTCTCTTTCAATTAGTTCTCCTCTAATTTCTATTATTTCCTTTATTTTGCTAACTTTGGATTTTTTTGTTCTCTTTTCCTAGTTGTTTAAGATGAGATGTTAGTTTTTTAATTGTGCTTTTTCTTGTTTCTTGAGATAGTTCTTTAATTATATAATTTTCCCTCTTATTACTGCTTTTGCTGCATCCCAATAATTTTGATACTTTATATTCTCATTGTCATTGGTTTCTATGCATTTTTATTTCTTTTTTATTTATTTAGTGAGAACAGTTGAAAGCTACTCTCTAAGCAAATTTCAAGTACACAATACAGAATTATTAAATACTGTCACCATACTGTATATTAGATCCTCAGAACTAGGGCTAACCGTTCCAGGATGTTTTATTTGTCCTCACTTTGCCTTTCCATATAGATTTAAAATTTGTGTATACTTTTTATTGTTAAATTTATTGGGGTGACAATGATTAGTAAAAATTACATAGGTTCCAGTTGTACAATTTTACAGTACATCTTCTATGTTTTGTATTATGTGTTCATGACCCAGAGTCAGTTCTCTTTCCATCATCCTATGTTTGTGTCCCTGTCCCTTCTCTCCCACTCCCCTCCCCTCTTACCCTCAGGTAACCACTAAATTATCAACTGTGTCCATGAGTTTTGTTTCTTTGTTGCTTTCAATTTTATGTTAACAATCAAACTAAATTTCTCCATCTCTTTCCCTTATTTTACTTACTCTCCTATCCTTCCTCCCATCTTAAAGAAGTCCCTCTAACATTCTTTGTAGTACTGGTTTGGTGATGAATTCCTTTAGCTTTTTCTTGTGTGAGAAGCTCTTTATCTGTCCTTCAGTTTTTAATGGTAGCCTTGCTGGATACATTATTCTTGGTTGTAGATCCTTGGTTTTCATCACATTGAATATTTTCTGCCAGTTCCTTCTGGCCTGCAAAGTTTCTAGTGAGATATCAGCTGAGAGTCAAATGAGTGTCCCTTTATAAATTACTACTTGCATTTCTCTTGCTGTTTTTAGAATTTTCTCTTTTTCTTTAACTTTTGCCATTTTAATTATGGTGTGATTTGGTGTGTTTCCATTTGGAATCATCTTGTTTGGGACTCTCTGTGCTTCCTGGGCTTGTATGTCTATTTCCTTTGCAAGGTTAGGAAAATTTTCAGTCATTATTTCTTCAAATAATTTATTGATCCCTTGCTTTTCCTCTGTCCCTTCTGCTACACCTATTATTTGATTTTTTTCATTTAATATTGTCCCAGAAGAATCTCAAACCATTCTCATTTCTCTGGGTTCTCTGAATGGGTGTTTCCTGCTGGCTTTTCCTGCAAACCACTGCTTTGCATTTGTATTTTATCTAGTTTGGCGACTTTTCTTCTGTTCTTCATTTCAGTTAATATAGTCATTATCTGTATCTGGTCCTTTATAATGGTTTGTAAGTCTTCTTTAATGTTTGCTATGTCTCTGTTGAAATTATCATTCAACTTCTTAAGCATTTTTATAATCGTTGCTTTGATCTCTGATTCTGATGGGTCATTTGTCCCCATCGCTTTATTTTGAGCTCCCTTTCTCTGCTTTCTCATTTTGACAGCCTCTCTGAACCCTCGCTGCTGCAGTTTCTTTGCTGTTCACTGCTGATACTGGGCAGGCAGAGGTCTGTGGGGGTGGGGTGTTTGCGACTTTGTTTTCTTCCTGTGGCTCCGGGGTTCGTGCAGGAAGTTTGAGCATGATTGCACCTTTCTGTTTTCAGTTTGCCCTGTGCGGTTTCTGTCCTGAGCCTTGGGGTCAATCTTGTATGCTGTTCTTTTAGACCATGCTGGTTGTGGGTGAAGAAATGAACATGCAGTCCCCTCTCTCCTCCTTCCTGGCCTGAGCATTCACACTGTGGCTCCTCATTGCCCAGTCACTCCCCCTCCTCTAGGAATCAGTGTGAAGTCTGGCCACTGTGTTTTGCGAACCAATCTGCACCTCCTGGGGTCCAAAGTGAGGTCTGGTTGCGCTATCTCATGCCCCTGCCTCTGGGCCTCCTTTCCTCTGTCCCCTGACTAAGTGAGGTCGAGAACACTCTCCCACTGCCTTCTTCTTCCTCCCCCCACCCCAGTGGTAGAGTTCCAAGTGGGGACCCACATGTGACCATGTCTCCATAATTCCTTTTTTATTTCTCCTTTGTTTAACCCTCTGCATGTCTGCAGGTACCTTAATGTGAAGAGTGGGTTTTTTAACTGTGATTGTGTGTTGTGTAGAGGGTCCTTGGTTGGGATATAGGTGTTTTATTAGTTGTAATCTCCAGCGGAGTTTTTCATAAGTCCCTCTCATGCTGCCATTTTGTTGCTCCTGACTTGTGTCATTTCATTTTATTTTTTGATGTCTTCTTTTATTTCTTCTTTGATCTAGTCATTTTTTAATAACATGTTGTTTCATCTCCTTGCATGTGTGTTTTTTTCTGTATGATTCCAATCTTCTTGATTTTGCTGAGGTTTGTTTTGTGTTCTAGCATATGATCTATGATTGAGAATGTTCAATGTACACTGGAATAGAATCTATAGTATTGTAGGATGGAGTGTCCTGTACATGTCAATTATGTCCAATCATTTAATATATTATTTAGAGCTGATATTTCTTTATTTTCTGTTTGGATGATCTGTCCATGGCTACTAAGAGGGTATTTAAGTCCCTTACTATAATTGTGTTTTTGTCAGTTTAGCCTTTGAGATCTTTAAACAGTTGTTTTATAAATTTTGGTGCTCCCTAGTTGGGGGCATATATATTGATGAGTGTTATGTTTTCTTTTTGTTGTATTGTCCCCTTTATTTTTATATAATGCCTATGTTTGCCTATTATTACCTTTTTTACCCTGAAGTCTGTTTCATTGGATATCAGTATGGCAACTCCTGCTTTTATCCGGATGTCATTTGCTTGGAGTATGGTTTCCACTCTTTCACTTTGATAGTCTGTGTTTGCTCTTGTGGCTGAGGTGTGTCTCTTGGAGACGGCACATGGATGGGATAGCACTATACCAAAAGAAAAGTCAAAATTTCTAGTTTGAGGATATATTTTGCTTCTCAAACTTGTTATTTCTTGAAAGACTACTCACAGGCTTTGTATATTTAATACTATACATATGGACTTATTAATATATAATTTGCACAATGGCTCACCATTAACAGTACACAGGGCCACAAACATTAACTTATAATAAACAGAATCGGTTGATCAGATCAATATGGACTCCTGTACTGATACTTGGAAATTTCAAATCTTTTGAGTCAATATGCCAGCATTTTCTGCTTTTTACTGTTGATTTGACATTAGTAGATTCCTTAAAATCAATAATTTATATCTATTGTTAAGGTTTAATTCTTATAGGAAAATTATAATAGTCTTTCCATTTTGCTAATTTCTCAACTACTTTTTTCAGTATTTGATATTCAGAAAAATATGTAAATTTACCAGTAAATTCCAGGAGGGGATTTTCACATAGAAACAATAGTCAGGATAGTGGTTACCCTTGGTGGCAATTTCAAATACCCTTGGTATTTGAAAAGGGACACAAATTGTGCTTCTGGTGCTGATTATATGGGATATATGTCTGTTGTTAGGAAAAGATATATGGACTGGAGACTTAATTTAGGTGTCATCCATATATTCATAGATGGTATTTAAAGCCATAAGGCTGAAGATCATTAAGGAAATACTGTATATAGGTAAGAACATCAAGCACTGTTTCCTTAATCACTATTATTTGAAGGCAACAGAGAAGATAATAGCTCAGTGTATTGAAGGAGAAGACAAGTGAAATATAAGGAAACTTAAGGGAACATGTTGTCCTGAAAGACAAATAAAGTGCATTAATAAGGAGAGAGTGATTTAAATTCTCAAATTTTGAAGTGGGCAATTAAAATTAACTAAAAAATCTCTAATGAGGAAGCAATCTCGAATGGTGTAAGGTCTTCTGAAAATCCACTCTTCCAAAATAAACTTTCTCCAAACTCTAACCAAAGGTTCACAACAATCTGAAACTAACATAAAATAATATTGAATGTAAATTGTGACTGAAAAAATAATTAAAAAGGTAAAGTTAATAATAAAAATATTTTTTAAAAACCTGATTCTCAGTAAGACCAAGAAGCCTATTCTCATTCTCTTCTCTCTCACTCTGTAGAAGCCTTAAAGATTTTCTAATGATAAAAGGGTGAATTTATCAGGAAGACATAGCAATTATAAAGATATATATGCACCTGACCACAGATACCCAACATACATGAAGCAAAACTGACAGAACTGAAAGAAGAAATAGACAGTTCAACAATAATAACTAAAGATTTCAATACTCTACTTTCAATAAAACAGCTAGACAGAACATCAGCATAGAAATAGACTATGTGAACAACACTATAACCCAACTAGATCCAACAAATAATTATACTGCACTCTACCAAGCAGTATCAGAATGCACATAATTCTCAAGATCACATGAAACATTTTTCTGGTATAGAACATAAAACAAGACTGAATAAGTTTAAAAGTATTGAAGCCATATAGACTGTGTTATCTGACCTCAATTAAATGAAATTAGAAAACAACAGAAGGGAATTTGGAATATTCACAAATATGTTGAAATTAAACAACACACTCCTAATTAAACAATGGGTTAAAGAAATCACAAGAGAAATCAGAAAATATTTTGAAATAAATGAAAATGATGCACAACATATAAAAATTTATGGAATGCATTAGCTTAAAGAAGTGTTCAGAAGGAACTTTATAACTGTAAAGTGTATATTAAAAGAGAGAAAGACCTAAAATAAATAACCTGACCTTCTACCTTAAGAAACTAGAAACAGATCAGACTAAACTCAAAACAATAAGAAGGGAGAAAATAATAAATATTGGAGTGAAATTAAATGAAATGGAGAATAGAAAACCACTAAGGAAAATTTAAAAATCCAGAAATTGGTTCTTAGAAAAGATCAACAAAACTGATAAACTTTTACATAGACAGACCAAGTGAAAAAAAATATACAATAGACAGAAGAATCAAATTTTTAAAATAATGAAAGAGGGGACATCAATATTGACCTTACAGAAATAAATAGAATTACACAGAAATACTATGAGCAATGGTATGCAAACAAATTAGTCAAGATGAAATGGTTAAATTCATAGAAACACCGAAACTACTGAAATTGACTGAGGAAGAAGTAGGAATTTTTATTAGACCCAAAATGAGTAAAGAGATTAAAATTGTAATTTAATAACTTCCTAGTAAGAAAAACCAAGGCCCAGATGGTTTTACCATGGAATCCTACCAAACCTTTAAAGAGAATTACTACTAAGTCTTCACAAAGTCTTACAAAACAAAGAAGAGGAGGTAATATTTCTTAACTCATTTAATCAGTTCAGATTTACTCTTACAACAAAACCAAAGACCACAGGAAAAGAAAATCACAGACAAATATTTCTTACAAATGTAAACACAAAATTCTTCAACAAAATATTGGCAAACTGAATAAAGCAACTTATAAATGGATTATATACTATATTTAATAGATGCAAAAACACATACACTCCATGCTAGAAATACAAAAATTTGTCCTGATTTTCCAGTATGTAGTGCCTATAACATCTCCTGTCACTTTAGATTATTTATTTATTTATTTTGGGTAGTTCCCTGGCTGGGAATTGAACCCAGGCCACAGCGTTAGAACACTGAAGGCAAGCCACTATACCACCAGGGAACCCCCCAACTTTAGGTAATTTAAAGTTCTAAGAATTTTAAGTATTTGTATTAATTATAAACCTATACCTAAGAATTTGTTTCCATTTGGCTTCATATGTATGCCAACCTTAGTCTGTAGTTTTTAAGTTTATCAAACCCTTATATTTTTACTGAATATGCCCAAACAAAACTGATTATATTTTCTATAAAATTTTTTGTTCCCTGTCTTGGTTTAGATCCTGTATTCTCGTTGTTATTTACCTTTTCAATTTCATCTCATATGTCTCTCCCCTTCACATTGGCCTTCTGCCAGTTCCTAGAACACTGCAGGGTCTTTCCCATTTAAAAACCTTTGCACTTGCTGCTTTTTCACCTGAAATATTTTCAATCTCTGGGTCTTTTTCATTTTCCATGTTTCAGCATAAAAGCTACCTCTTCAAAGAGGTCTCCTCTGATCACTGTATTTAATGAAACCCCTCCCCACCTCATAAACTCTGTTTTATGTTTTTCATTGAACATATTACTGTCTGATATTATCTTCTTTATAGAATATAAGCTCAACTAAGTTGTGTGAGCTTAAATGTCTTATGACCACTGTACCTTAACTATCTAATATTAGAGGGCTGTCCAGAAAAAAAATTCAGCCATAAATGCCTCCATTTTTCATATTAAATGGCTGGATACTTTACTTTCAAAACATCCCTAGTAATTTCTTAATATTTGTTGAATGAATGACCGACTGCAAGCAAGCAGTCTCTGACAATATGAGTTCAAAGGAAATGCTTTCTGATTGGTGCTATCATGGCAGGATTGTGTTTTACTTCCCATTTTCTAGGCCCTGGCATATCCCAAGGCTCATGTAACAGAAGGAAACATTTGGCAAAGCAACAAAAGGCAAGGAGATACTTTTGCCATCATATCTCATACAATATATATTGAGGGGGCCATTTTGGGAGTGCAGCAGTTCTAATCATTTGGTAGATATCCTTTCTGCAGTATCCACCCCCACCCACTCTACCTCTTCTTCATAAAAACAGACTGATTAAAACTGAGACGAAGAGGCAGGACTCCATGGGAGAGATGTTGAGGGTTAAAGGAACCCAAGGGGCGTGGAAGAAAGAAAGGAGAAAAAGAAGGCCTCAAGGGAAAGAATTCTGTTACCCACTGAGTGAATGAATGCCATCATTATCCATGTACTTGCAAAAGCTACAATCTCAAGGTCATCTGGAATCCTTCCTTAAACTTCCTCCTTTCCTTAACCATCGTGAAAAGTTATCAGTTATAATCTGTTCTGTGTCTAAAATATCCTCTTTGTCCCACTCAATTTAGCCAACTGTATACTACTGTATATTTGCCCTAAGGATCACTCACTCCAAACATTATGGTGGCCTTTTAACTCTTGTCTTAACTTCAGTTACACTTTTTCCAACCCCATCATCCATACTGCAGCTAGAGTGATCCTTTCAAAGCATTTATCTGGCCATTCTCTTTTTTTTTCAGGCAGGTCCACAACAAGTTATAGCCTATGGACTAAAACCCTTACTTCTTAATATGGGCAGTTACGCCGTGTGATATATTACTTCAGCTTTTCTCTAGCTTATTAAGTCCAGAGAAACCACAGATCCCCTAACACTTCATGTCTTTGTATGCTTTTTGCCTTTGCTCTATTGTTCTTTTGCTAGGAATGACCTTTCACCTATGAAAGGTAGCATCCTATTCTAAGCATTATCTACTTTATGAATCCTTTCCTAACACTCTACTCTGAGCAGAAGCTATAACACCCTACTCTGGTTTCATTTAACATTTCTTTTTCCACCAGGGTGCATATTTTTCATGTTCAGGGTTGTATTATGGTTATTGTATGTTCTCTCTCTTCCAATAGTGTCAGACTTTGAACAGAAAATCAAGTAGTTTTCAATTTTTATTTTAGTTTTTTTTTTGTTTTTTTTTTTTGCTTTTTGGTATGTGGGTAGCTCCCTGGCTGGTAATCGAACCCAGGTCACAGCGCTGACAGCGCCAGTGCTGAAGCCTTAAGCCACTGCACCACCAGGGAACTCTCAGTTTTCAATTTTTAAAAATATATTTCTCCCTCTTCTTTCTCTTCCTTTATTATTAGTTCATGACTTTTCTGCTTTGACCTCCATCATATAAGAAAATATTATTTTCCTCCCTAAATCCCTTTGTTCTCACATATTATTTTCCAGGAAATGAAACAAATGCTTTTGGCATAAAGCAAGTTGCCACTTTAGGCCCAGTAAAATTTCTAAGGTACTGGTAGCTGCACAATTCATTGTTATATCTATACTAGAGCATGTTAGGATTTTAGGGCTAATATTCAGTATTGTCTGATCAAGGTACTCAGCATAAGTTAAGACATTCAGCAAGAATTTTTTTTTCTTTCTTAGGAGTAGAGAACATGTTCCATTCACTACCCTTTTCCTGAACAGATCTGTTCTAGTTTTTACATGCCAAACCCTTGAGTACATTTGGCAGAACATTATATTGTCCTTTAAACATAGGGAGTGACAACCACCTACACAGCAAAGGTAAGAAGACATATACAGGTGATTCTCTGAAGTAGTAGAACCTCAAGCAAATATACTAAAGATGGAAGGGAGGAAATGAGAGGACAGGGCCTTGTGAAATCACATTTGACTAATAGCTCTGTTATAGTCCTCACTTAATAGTATTAAAATAAATTTTGGGTAAAGATGTTAGAAGAGTCCTGAAGAGGTTTCCCTTTCTTCTTGGTAACAGTAGTTTAAAGCTCTATAACTTCAGTTGAGAGCCCTAAATAGCCCATAAGCAGCAGGGGATGCTTTGTTTTAGGCTGATCAGATGTCCTGTTTTAAACAGGACAGAAAACAATGGTACTGTTCCATTTCAAATGGTACATAGGAGTATGGTCAGCCTACTGACACTTGAATTTAGCCTGGTGAGATGAGGCTAACCATACATACCATTTGAAATGGGACAATATGGTTGTTTTTCATCCCAATTAAAATGGGTCAGCCTACTTTGTTTCCAAGGCTGAATCAAAAAAAAGACCATAGCCTTCTGTAGGAGAAAGTCTTTAAACTAGAGGTTTCAAAGTGGTAGTTTGCAGATGTGATTTGATTAATATATGCAGTGTTTATAACTTTTCAAATTATTTGCCAAGATTTAAAATTTGGGAAATGTCACATAAAATTTCAGATTTATTTATTTATTACATGTTTGCTGTTTGTTTATTAGACCTGGAAGTTCAACATGCTTTGTGTTTGAATGAATACACTAAGTATCACTGCTGGACAATGCAATTATACATAAAGCAGCAAGGCTTCCCAGGCATCAAAATATTTTATAGATGCAAAATTTATAAAAATTTCTATTAATCATAGCAGAAATTATATGTTGAACTAGGAGTATTTTTGTTAGTGTGCTGATGACTGAGATCGATCAGGACATATTATGTGGAAAAGTTAGATTTCCTATGGTATTTTCTTTTGTAGCTTATGAGGTCACAAATATTTTTAAAATACCATAGAATTATGTATATTTTTTTCATGATTTCAATGAGAATTTTGATGTGAATGAGGAACTTTTTGGAATGTTGCCTATTATAAGCAAATCAGGGAATGGTTGACTTGAGTATATTTTTAAAAAGTCCTAAGAAATATAATATAAGCAGATAACAATTAGTACATGTGAGTTAGTGTTAATGTCAGACTGTTACAAAATTTATATTCAACATTGCAAGGTTTTGTAGGGAGACATTGTTTAATGTTTGTTCATTGGTAAATTCACTAGGAATGATTTGCTTTGTGGTAAAAGATTTAAGTAGAACATATTATGTACATAGCAGCTGTCACCATGAGCTAGAGACCCTCCACTGACCTGAACAAAAGACAATTCAAAATTTGGATGGAAACGGGTGAACAGTATGGGAGTCAGCTTCCCTTTATGATCTAGGTGCCTCAGTTAGGGCATCTTGCTCACCCCAAATATAAAACCCACTGTGCAAAGAGTCAATCCATGTCTGAAAAGAAAGCAACTCTCTTTCTTTAACCCTTTTGCTGTAACGTTCAGATATATTCAAATGAGTATTTCCATCTGCTGACCGTGGCATTCGAGTTTACTCCATGAACTTGAAAAAACTTTGTTATTCAGTGTGAAACTGAAGGACTTTTCTGTACCTACAAGCTTTTAAAATGTATTTTCCTGTGGCTTGCACTATCAACAAGAAAGATGTTTTATATGCCATATTGTGTAACATTTTATAATAAATTTTTATGTCATCAATGCCATTAGATTCTAATTTACCTATACTTTAACTGAAGCCGTTTAGTATGTTTTGAGTATTTTTGGGTAAAAGTCAATATAATGGTAAATGTATTACCAAGTAACAAAAATTTAAAATAAAACAATGTTATTTATATACATAGCAGCTCAAAATGTTATTATTAAATGCATAAAATAGTCAAAATATCAACTTTTTATTTTTTGTGGCTTTTTGAAACATTTTGACAAAAAAACTTGAAGTCAATTAATGCAGTGAAAGGGTTCAGATACTGACTAAAACTAAACAAACTCACCCCTCATTTCCTCAGTCTTTCCCTTATCCACACCCCTGTTTAATCTCTACTAAATTCTGTACTAGACATTGGAATTCTTTTTTATTTTATTTTATATTTTTTCAGTGCATTGTCAACTTGGTGCATTATAAGTTCACCACCCAGTGTGAGTTCTCTTTCCATCACCTTATATTTAGCTCCCCCTCCCTCCACCAGAAGTTAGGGTTTGGCAGTGGGACTTCAATGTTCTCACGTGTACTCTCCCTTCCTTTCACTACATTCCTGGTATAATTTTTTTTTTACCTCATCTCATTAATTAAATAAAATTTTCTTACATTTCTGGCAATTAGTTTTTCTCACAACTAGCTTCCTTTACTCATTTAAGAATTCCCTTAGCTCCTATAAACATTTGAATTTGTGACAAGTGCATTAGGTATTTTAGCCATTCCTCCCCTTCCCCTATTCTCTACCCTCCAGAGAGAAGAAAAAGTTAACAATTTGTTGGTAGTACAAAAGACTGAGTCATTGAAGGGAGAGACCACTTTGGGTTCATTTCTATGTATCTAGCATAAGCTGTAGTAGTTATACATTGCTTATTTTATGGATGGATAAATATACATCAATTGAAGAGAGAACACATACCCAGAAATCTTTTGGGATGGAAGTTGTATTTCAGTGTTATGCAAGTTTATTGTTAAGGATAACCATTTTCCTTTTCCTTCAACTTCTTTCTCACACTTTTCTGCTCTAGATGCCTATACAACAGCTGAAGTGGTTTATTCTTGGACTCTTGGGAAGAACAAATCTGTGGAAGTGGCACAGGATGGCTCTCGCCTGAATCAGTATGACCTGCTGGGCCATGTTGTTGGGACAGAGATAATCCGCTCTAGTACAGGTACTTATTTAACAAGTATTTTTGTGACCTGCACCATATACCAGTTATTCTAAGTATTTATAATAACTTATGTAATCTTCGAAATAGTCTTATGGTGTACTATTATCATAAGGAAACTGAGGCATAGAGATATTCAGTAATGTGGCCCATATCACAGTTATACAATGTCAGAACCAAGATCTGAACCCAGGCAGATTGGCTCCTAAGCACGTGCTTTCAACCACTGTGCCTTGCTGTCTCTTGGGGAGTGGGTTTAAGTCAAGAGAAGTAGGACTGGACTATAGTAGAAGAGAAGGCAGAGGGAAACCCTGATAGGGGGAGATCTGAACTTTGATCCTAAATGTTTCATTAAGACATTGTCTTAACTGTGCCAATGCTGAGGTGGTAAGTTACTAACCCCAAGAGAGGCCACGTACATAGCCAGGAGGGCCAGGGATGAGCCAGGAAATTGTTTTCTGAAGTGAATTACCCATCTCAGAAACAAGCCTGTCTGGCAAACTTTGCTGACTCCTCTCAACTGGCTAACCCTTGGATATTGACAAATAAAACATAGAAACTTATTCTTTAGCCTTAAGTCCTGTCTACTTAGAAACTTACCAGTTGGAGGGGCCCTAGAAAGGAGGCAGTCCCATTCTTAACTAAACTTAGGATATTTAGCAAAATGGAGTATATCTTAGGGCATGCTTATCTTATAATATATTTTGCCATGAAATGATGGGAGCTTTGAATACTTGTCTCTGTGAAAGACCTATGAATCCACAATTATAAATAAAATAGGGTATTCTTATCCTTCTATTTCATTACCTGGACACTGCTATTCCCTTTCCTTTTCATGTTACAGTATGTCATCTTGTCTGCACCCTGTTCTCCTTGCACCCCTGGATGGGAAGGTAGTTACCTTTAAAAATCAGCATTTGAAAAGGATTTAAAGGACAACAGGACTTAGATATTTGGACTTTGGTTTTGGAAAAGTCTTTTCTTGAGAAAGGCAATACTGAGGCATCAAAAGGCCAGAGGAAATGCATCTGAGGAACTTACTAAAAAAAAAAAACAAAAACAAAAACTAGAGTTTTTGAGGAGTACACTAACCATTTGACTTTCCAGGCTGCTGTTCTATCTTAGATCCTGAACTTTTCAGCCCCTGCTGGCCCTGCTCCCTTCATACTGGCTGCACCCACCCTCTAGATTGGCATATGCCAATAACTTAATGTATCCTGTTGCTACTGTTTCTCCTGACAAGGATTTTGTATAATACATTAGTTTTTGTATACTAATAGAGACACCCCAGGGGCATTCTGTCAGCAACCAAGGACCTCATTTCACTTCTGAAGCTGTTTTTCCTCCAATTGAAAGTTTTGCATTTCTACCTGTCCCTAGTTGTGCCACTAAATGTGTAAACAGTTTATACCACCCCTTAGATTCTCTTAATTCATTATACTTTGCAATATCTATAAGAAAAAGTAAAAATGTAAATTAAATTAAAATCCCCCCCTCTCAAAAAAAAAGGCCAGATGTATGTGAAAGCATGGCCTGGTGAAAAAGCTGGAGGAGATAGATCTGGAGTCGTAGGGATTTAGGCTGCCTTCCTCGGAGGGGATCCTGGAGTCTGATGCTTGAACCTGGCCAGCATCTCACATCTCAGATGCAGAGGGGATGGGGAGTCTGGAGCTGCGGCAGTGTGGGCTGCTCTTCTCAGAGGGGACCCTGGGTTCCGGTGCCTGGAGTCAGCCGTGGCTGGATCAGGCTGAGCAGCCAGGCAAACACCGTGTGGGTGGCTGGCAGGAGTCCAAGAGGCCCCTCCTTCCAGCTGCTGAGGCCAAGTGCCTAGCTTTGGAGGGGGTCTACAGGTGCCCATGGGGGTGTGCCTGGGCCAGCTGCACCCCGGCACTTTGCTCTGAGGAGCACTCCAACCATGGAGCATGCAGTGAGCAGGGCTACTGTGGGGCTGCGGCTCAGATTCCGGCTGTGCCCTCCATCCTCTGGAAGTGTTGAAAGTGCAGCCTGGGGCCAGTCACCCCACATCCCCAGGCTCCTTTGCTCATGCTGAAGCGTGGATGACAGTATACTTACTGCCAGCTGGTTGCAGACCTGCTGCAGGCTTGTGGGTCCTGGCCCTTGGACTGGTCACCTTCCTGATGGCATGCTCACAATCCAGGTCCCGGGGCCCCATGGAAGGTCAGTACCAAGGTGACCACCCTTGTACTCGGGTCTTCTTGCACCGTCACTGCCAACATCCTTGCTCAGAGCACCCCCTTCCACACCTCCTTCTCCGTGGGAACAGTGCTAGACAGACTGGTGCGGTGGGGGCCTGGGGCTAGGGGGGTGTCTTCAGCACCTGCAAAGTACATTCTTTCTGTCCCTACTGTGCCCCTGGCATCTGTGAGGGAAGCTGGCCTCCTGATCCCTTGAGTGCCTCTGCACTGTGTTGCTGGCAGCTGCTGCTATGACTCCCCTCTGAAATCAGACCCTCAGTGTACCACATGCTGTCCCTCCCACCCAGAGCTTTAGAGCAAAGAGGACAGAGGCTCCTGGAGGAGGCCTCGTGTGCCCACAACAAGGCACCTGGCAGCTCAGCACACACCACGGGCTCCTAGAGGCCCAGGGCGTCATCCCCTGGCCCCTGGGATGTCCACCCCAGCCTTGGGGAGAGAATCCCCAGGGCTACCGCCTCCATTCACTCTCCTCATGTCACTTCTCTCGGCACTGCCCACCTGGAAGCAGCTGTTGAGATCCATCCTCAGCTGTCCAAGCAGCCTCAGCTCCCATATAATTTGTTTAACCCACTATGTGTCGTCTTCAGGACACAGGCAATACCCATGCATGATAGGAAAACTAGAAATACAGAGGAGAAAATATTGAAATTAAAATATTCTTTCATCCTACCATCTAGAAAAATCTTCTTAGAAGATATTGGTAACATTAACTGGTTATTGTACATTTTGGTATCTATCTATCTATCTATCTATCTACATATATCTATATATATCTTTTAAAAAGATTTCCTTTCATTTATTTACATAAATGGTAATATACATTTATTGATAGTTTTATAAGCTGTTATTTATTTAATTTTGTATTATAAGCAAGTTTTCTAATTAATAAATATATAGGATCCAAATAAAATATACACACGTTAGTAAAATTTTTAATTGAGATATATGACATATAAGTTTTTATTAGTTTCAGATGTACAGCATGATAATTTGTATACGTTGCCGAATAATCACCACAGTACGTCTTGTTAAGATCCATCACCATACACAGTTACAAATTTTTCTTTCTTGAGAGATTTTAAGATGTACTTTCTCAGCAACTTTCAAATAAGCAATATAGTATTGTTAGCTGTAGTCACCATGCTGTAGATCACATTCCTAGGACCTACCTATTTTATAACTGGAACTTTGTACCTTTTGAACCCCTTCACCCATTTCACTCACTGTACTCGCCCAACCCCTGTCTCTCATAACCACTAATCTGTTCTCTGTACTTGTGAGCTTTCTTTTTTTATTTGTTTGTTTGTTTGGTTGGTTTTGCTTTAGATTCTACACATAAATTAGATTATACAATATTTGTCTTTCTGTGTCCGACTTATTTCCCTTAGCATAACGTCCTCAAGGTCTATCCATGTTGTCACAAATGGTAAGATTTCAGTCTTTTTTATAGCTGAGCAATATTCCATTGTATGTATGTACCACAGCTTCTTATTTATCTATCGCACAAGTAGGTTATTTCCATATCTTGGCTGCTGTAAATAAAGCTTCAGTTAACATGAAGTGCAGGTAACTTCTTGAGTTAGTGTTTTTGTTTTCTTCGGATAATACCCAGAAGTGGAATTGCTAGGTCATAAAGTCGTTCTAATTTTAATTTGGAGGGGAACCCCAATGCTGTTTTCCCCAGTGGCTGCACTGATTTGTATTCCCACTACCACTGCACAAGGATTCCCTTTTCCTCACATTCTCATCAACACTTGTTTTTCTTATTAGTTAGTTATAAATAGCAATATTTTAACAATTAGAGTTGACATACATTAATTATTACCTTTTTTAGTGACTTTAAGTTTAAAAGAAAAATTGAAAGTCCCTCCTCCAAGGCCACAGCATTCTTGACAATGATGTGATAAGTGTTGTTATCACTGAGAAGTGTAGCATTTCATTGTGAAACTCAGTAAAATAGTATCTTCATTTTAATGGCCTTACATAGAAGGGCTATCTGGAAACAATCCAGCCATTGTCAATATAATGAGAAAATGATTTGCTGCTGGATACTTTCTGGACAGCCCTTGTATGTAGACCATAATGCATTAACCAATTATCTACTATTCTGTGTTTTAATGCAGTAATCAGCACTGTGTGTACCTTTTTGCTATATTGCATTTTTTTCCTGAGTAATTATCTGCCTAAGATAGAGACAAAATACCAAGATTGTTATTTCAGAAAGTAAACACATTAAAAAATATTTAATGCGTATTGACAAATTGCCTTTTTAAAATGTTTAACAATTCATGCTCCCATTATCAGTGTATGAGTATATCAGTTTCCCTTTACTCTTGGCAATGCAGTTGTTAAGATTGAATTATGTCCCCTCTAAAAGATATGTTGAAGTCCTAATCCCCTGTATCTCAGAATGTGAACTTATTTGAAAATAGGGTCATTGAAGATGTAATTCCATTATGTCTCAAATTAATTTTGAAAACATGATATAGTGTATATCAGTAATAAGGCATTTTAATATATTAAAATTCATTTGTATATTCAATACTATGCAGCTGTAAGGAGGAGGGTCTTTGTGTGCTTTTCAATGGGAATAGCTGCAGGACATATTGTTTAGTGAAAAAAAGCGAAGCACAAAATGCTGAACAGCCTAGGAGTATGTGTTCATATAGAGATAAAATTATAGAAATATACACAAGAAGCTGTTAATTACAGTTATTTAAAGGAAGGAGAAATGAGATGGGTGACTTAGGGCAGCTATGGGAGTGAGACTTTTCGCTGTACACCCTTTGATACCTTTTGATTTAGGAACCATATAAATATTATTATGTCATGTATACATACAGTGGACTCTCTGTTAACTGACACTCATGCCAGATAAATGTAATATTATTTATTCTATTTTTCTTGCTGGTTGCTTGAGAATGCTGATTGCTTGAATTCCAATTAATGGAGAGTCTACTGTATATTGTTTATATGTCACCATAAATTATGAGTATTCCTTTCTGAATTCTGAACATGCTACTCTCTGTGGAGTCTGATGTATTAATGGGAAGCTAGGCCTGGGAAAGACCAACAATTCATGGAAGTTCTATCTATATGAGTGGCTTTCTCTCTCAATGCTGCCAGTCCTCAGTATGAAGTAATTCTAAGCAGAGGTCTCCTGTTCTTTGCTCCAGATTCAAACATCTGTTAAGTAAATGAATTAATTCCTCAAAATCTGTGACTAGTTGTTCACACCGTTCTCTGTTTCAGCACTGATTTCATTTTCCCTCATTTGGAAAATTATTGCATTAATTTTCTAAGAGGAGCATTTTGATGTATGATCGTATTTTTCCATCTTTCCAAGAAAATTGACCATTTGTTAGAATAAGTCTTTTTACTGTCATTGTATATATTATTTCTTTAGACATGTAGCATAGGTAAGTAAAGAGAAACCAGAAAATAAGAGAGAGTGAAAGAGAGACAAAGAGAAGTCAGATTAGCAAAATAAGCCAGACAGAAAAAACAAAGAACTGTATGACTTTACTCATACGTGGTATATAAAACTGAAAGCAACAAAGTAAAAAGAAATGAACAAACAAACAAATAACCCATGGACACAATCAATAGTTTCATGTTTATTCGGGGACAAGTGGGGAATGGAGGGGAGAAGGGGAGGGGGTGGGAGTGGAGGTGGGGGAAGCTAAATATAAGGTGATGGAAAGAGAAGTCACATTAGGTGGTGAACTTATTATACAACAAGTTGACAATGCACTGTAGAATTGTATGCCTGAAACCTGTGTAATCCTTGCTAACAGATGTCACCCCAGTAAGTCTAACAATAAAAATAAGTTTAAAAAAAGAGAAGTCAGAGAAATGAAGATTAAAAGAGTACAGGAGACAAGATAAAGTTCAAGAAACTTTAAAGTTCAAGAAACTAGATAGATAGTTGGAAAAATACCAAATATGAATTTAAATATATCAACTCACTTAGCATAATGAGTTAATTTGCCAAGCTCTTAAAAAAATCTTGTATCTTTCACAACTTTAGAATCTAGCTAAATTGTGAATGTGTTTTATATTGTATCCTCAAACATTTCACACTTAACACAGATGGAGCTTAATATGATGGAGTGCAAAGGCAGGAAAAAATTCCCTAAATCACTTCAGGGATCATCCTTCATAATAAGACACACAGAGAGAGGCAGCAATAGAGACAAGAGGAGGGGGAAACATAATGATGCACTTTATGAAAATATGTACAGTTATGCAAAGTTAATGTGCTAAACTGTTCTGTACTTCTGATCCATACCTAATGACTAATTTGTGAATACATAAGCATTATATGGTTTATATTGTACCCTTGATAGCGTATGTTTCTTAATTATTTACTTTTTTCAGCTGCAGTTGATATTTAATATTATTTTATTTTGGTTTCAAGGATACAGTATTGTGATTAGACATTTATTGTACCCTTTATATTTCACACACAACAGAGATGGTATTTACTAAGCCGAGATACAAGAGTAAAAATAGGATGGGAAACTTAGAAAAAATCTTCTAATCAAAGCTTCAGTTCCCAATTTGGCAGAGTAGAGGATATAAAGAGATACATAATAATCAAAGTTGTGTTTAACAGAACCTATTCTGTTAATTGACATGATGAATTAATTTGCTAAGATTTTTAAACATCCACTTAGAATTTTTAATTCAGAATATATCTAGGCTGTGAATACCTGTGAATGTGCTAAAGTGGCTTTCTATTGTCCCTTTGACTATTTCACATTAAACTCATAGTCTGCAGTACAAGGGCAGAAATGGGAAATCTTCCCAATTGAGCAAAAGGTTTCCATTCTCACTAATGAGAATTCTATTTGTCTCTGTTTCCCACACCGCAGAGTTATTAAGGCATAAGTGAAAAATAAAATGGTATACATTTAAGGTATACAATGTGATAATATATGCACACATTATGAAATATTTACAACATTCCAGTTAACTAACATATCCACTACCTCACAGTTATCTTGTGTGTGTGTGTGTGTGTGTGTGTGTGTGGGTGTGTGTGTGAGATAAGAACACTTAAGAGCTACTCTCAGAAAATTTCAAGTATGTAATACAGTATTATTAACTATAGCCATCATTAGCTGTACATTACATCCCCATAATTTATTAATCTTACAACTGAAAGTTTGTAGTCTTTGATCAACATGTCCCCCATCTCTCCTACCCATCAGCCCCTGGAGACCACCATTCTACTTTTTGTATGAGTACAACTTTTTTAGATTCCACATGCAAATAATACCATGCAGTATTTGTCTGTCTTTGTTTGGCTTAGCATAATGTCCTCCAGATTCATTCATGTTGTCAAAAATGGCAGGATTTTCTTCTTTTTTAAGGCTGAATAATACTTCATTCTCTGTGTGTGTGTGTGTGTGTGTGTGTGTGTGTGTGTGTGTTTTCATAGCTTCTTTATACATAGGTTGATAGATAGTTTGTTTTCATGTCTTGGCTACTGTGAATAATGCTGCAATGAACATGGGGGTGCAGATATTTCTTCTAGATACTGATTTCATTTCCTTTGGACGTATACCCAGAAGAGGGATTGCTGGATCCTATGGTAGTTCTATTTTTAATTTTTTGAGGAAACTTCATACTATTTTCCACAATGGCAACACTAATTTACATTCCCACAGACAGTGCACAAGGGTTCCCTTTATTCTTGTCTTGTTATTTATTGTCTTTTTTATGATGGCCATTCTAACAGGTGTAAGATGATATGGTTTTGATTTGCATTTCCCTGATGATTAGTGATGTGGAACATCTTTTTATGTACCCACTGGGATTTGTATGTCCTCTTTGGAAAAATGTCTATTCGGGTATTTTGCCCATTTTTTAATTGAATTATTTGTGATTTTTGCTATTGACTTGTAGGTGTTTTTTATATTTTTCAATAATAATCTCTTAGGAGATACATAGTTAGCATCCCATTCTATAGGTTGCCTTCTCATTTTTTGGATTATTTCCTTTGCTATGTAGAAGCTGTAAAGTTTGATGTACTCCCACTTGTTTATTTTGGCTTTGTTGCTTGTGCTTTTTGTGTCATCTCCAAAAGTTTATTGTCAAGACAAACATCAAGATTTTTTTTCTATATTTTCTTCTAAGAATTTTATGGTCTCAAATCTTACATTTCAGTCTTTAATTCATTACATGTTAATTATTGATTATATCTCTTTAATCCTGGTGTGTTCGGATTTTCTGTTTCTTCCGGATTCAGTGGGCCATATCCCACTAGGGGGCGTTAAGTGCTATCTCATTGTGGTTTTGATTTGAATCTCTCTGATGATTAATGATGTTGAGGACCTTTTCCTGTATCTCTTGGCCATTTGTATGTCCTCTGTTAGACGAGAGACTCTTTGCAGCTGTTGGGCACCCTCACCATACTAGCTGCTTTGCATTATAGGCTACCTCTGGCACCTCTGGAATGCTCTACTTTTGTTTGTGTGGTAGGGGGACCCTCAAACAGCACAGCGACCTGGCTATGGGCTCTTCTGGTGAGCGGGAGTGCTGCTGCTGGCAGCTTTTAACCTCCAGGAGTCGCAGTGTCTGTGGAAGGGGCGGGGGTGCGGGATCGCTGCCAACTCCAGGCCCCATGGCCAGAGATATTTTTACTGTCAGGAGTCACTCCAGGCTGTGGGTCATACCCAGGCTGCACGCCATACGTGTTTAGACCCCAGGGGACATCTTATCGGAGGATGGGGCCATCACCATACCCCAGGCTATGCGGCCCCCTAGCTTTGACCCCTAGGGTTGCCTTGTTGGCAGGCCAGGGCACTTATCTGTTTGCCAGATCATGCGTGCAGGTATGTTTTATTCCCAGGTAACAGCCATGTCTGCAGTGAGCGGGTGGTGCATTGATGCAACTAGGTTGTGAGGCCAGTGGGTTTTGACTCTCAGGGGTCACTGTGTACGCAGGCAGGGTCGCTGCCACCCTCAGGCCGCACTGCTGGCAGGTTTGAATCCTGGGGTTGCAGTGTGTGCCAACAGCAGACCTGCCGCCCCGAGGCTACAGGGCCAGCTTGTTTTGTTACCCAGGGATCACTTTGTCTGCAGGGGCGGGGGGCTTTGCCGCCCCTAGGCTGCAGGGCCAGAGAGTTTTGACTCTCGGGAATTGCCGCATCGCCGGAATGCAGAGCTGCTGCCCCCAGGCTGAGCGGCCAGCGTGCTTTGTTTCTTAGGGAATTGCCTTGTCTGTGGGAGGTGGTTTTGCTTTCTCTGGGCCGCGTGGCCAGTGGGTTTTACCTTTCATGGCTGAACGTGTTGGTGGCCCGGGTTGCCGTGTCTGCGCACCATGATCGTTGCCGCCTCCAGGCTGCGCGGCCGACAGGTTTGTCTTTCATGGTTTGCAGTCTGCGGACAGCGGAGCTGCTGCCCCAGGTGCATGGCAGGTATTTTCTGTTCCCCTGGGATCAACTAGTAGGTTGTAGGGGGCAGCACCCCTCCCCACAGCTGCACGACCAGTGGGTTTTGACCGGTAGGAATTACCGTATCGGTGGACAAAGGAGCTGCCACCCCCAGGCCATGCGGCCAATGTGTTTTGATCCCCAGGGATCGCCTTGTTAGAAGATAGTGCAACTGCTGCTACAAGGCCACGCTGCCGGTATGTTTTGTTCCTCAAGGATTGCCTTGTCGGGGTACGCATGGCATCAGCGGACAGGTGGTACTGCCGTCCCAAGGACTTGCAACCAGCAGGTTTTGACTCCCAGGCGTCTTGGTGTAGGCGAGTGGGGTCATTTTCACCCCCAGGCTCCAAAGCAAGTAGGTTTGACCCCCAGGGATCACTCTGTCAGTGGACGGAGGAGCTGCTGCTCTCAGGCCCTACGGCCAGTGGGTTTTGATTTCCAAGGTTCCCGGGGTTGACGGGAGGGTAAACCACCAGCGCTAGGCTACATGGATGGCAGGTTTTGACCACCAGAGGTCACCATTGGGCCATGGCGGGGATGGGTGGGGGCTTTTTGGAACACCAAGGGATATGACTCTTTTGATTGGCCTACCGCTGTTGGGCGAGGGCTCTGTTGGAGTTCTGCTGTTGGCCAGAGCTCACTGTTGGGCGGGACCCCTGCCTGTACTTATCTGTTTGCCAGAGCCACAGGCTTCTCTCAGAGGCTGGGTTTCTATGCAGGAGAGGTCAGACTGCTGGACTCTGATCAGAAGAATTTACTGGCAGGGAGTTGGTACCACCGAAAAATCTGCATACTGCTGGCTGTAAGTTCTACCCCACTGCCTTTGTTCTTAGCTGACTCCAGGTGGTTTAGCCCTGCCAATTCTCCCAGTGTTTCCCATGAAGCTAGACAGAAGTGGGCCTCCAGGGGAATGCCCCAGAATGCTCGGGAAGCTGGATATCTGCTGTGGGCTCTCCTTTCCCCACCGGAGAAACCATAGACCCAGAGGAACTCTCTAGGTACCACAATGAGCTGGCCTGTGGGAGGTAAGAAGGCAATAAAGTGAAACCACCTCTCTTACCCTTCTAATAGGGCTTTGTTTTGTGCTTCAAGAGGGTGATTCAGCCTTACTTCCTGGTTGTGAGATGTTCACAAAGGCTTTCTTATCTGTGGATAGTTGCTAGTCCACATTTTTGTGATGGGGTACTACAGCCACAATGTCCTATTCCACCATTTTGCTGATCTTAGTCACTCTCTTTGCTTCTTTGTAAGACAGACAGTGAGACAGAAATTGAAGGAAAGGATATAAAAGGAGAGGGTCGAATAAAATATATTCAGTTATTTAAAACAAATGGCTAATTTGATATAATTTTGCAAAGTCCATCTGCTTTTCCTTTTATATCTACAGAATAATGCTATTTTATAAATAATATATACTATGTATTTTATATATTAAATATTTCACGTGATCAGATATAAAGACTGGAGTTTAGGGGTGTGAGACTAAGATGGGGAAGGGGAAAAATGCCCAAACTAATCGAAGTTCAACTGTCCCTAAAAATAAATCCTCAATGCCTTCTCAGTGGAGAGAGAGAGAGTGAAGGCAAGGACATGGAGAGAAAGGAATAGATATGGGCACAGGCAGACCGGGAGAAGGAGAGAGCTGGAGGCAGTGGGGAACAAAGGCAGAAATAAAAGGATTGAAAAAGAAGCAGAGAAAAAGAAAAGAGAAACTCCAAAGTTATAATAAAGAATACACTCCATAATTTTGTATGAAAACTCTTTGCAAAATTAAAAATAAGCCTACTTATATATTTCATGTTTACATAAACAAGCTAGGTTGTGAATACACACACAATATGTATTGTATACTAAGGTTTGGATGGCCAGATCGTGTTTCCTAAGCTTAGGTAGAAGGGAGTGGGTTGGGTAGGAGAGTGGGGAATTGAATCGTTTGGGAGAACTGCCAAAACCAAATGTGCATGGAGTGAGAGAGGTGTGAAATAAGATTCTCTAACAAGAAAGGTTGTAGAGCAATGAGATTGCATGGATCTTTGGGGACTATTTGGGGGAATTTGGCTTTAACTCTTTGCGAGATGAAAAACTATTGCAGAGTCTTGAACAAAAGAGAGACCAAATCTGACTTATGTTTTAATAGAATCATTTTGGCTGCTGTGTTAAGAATGCATTAAAGAGGGCAATAACAGAAGAAAGACCAGTCAGAAAGCTATCACAGTACTCTAGGTGGCTTAGACCAGAGTGGTAGTGAAGGAAGTAGTGAGAAGCAGTCAAATAATAGATATATTTTGAAGAAAGAATTGTCAGGGCTTGCTGATATATTGGGTATCTGTGTACGTGCATGTATGCACATGAAAGCATACACAAGGGAGGGATGGAGAGAGAGAGAGAAGTCCGTGATAATGCTAAGTTTTTGAAGAATTTGTTTTTGGCCTGTGTTCCTGAGAGCTACCATTTGCTGAGATAAAAAAAAAAAGAAACCTGTTAAAGGAGCCAGCTTGGAAGGGTTGGGTGATGGGGAGAGTAAAAAGCTAAGACTTGAACATCTTAGGTCAGGATACCTATTAGATCCCCAAGTGGTAATGTCTAATAGGTAATTGAAAACATGGGTCTAGAGAAATGTAGAGAACTCTAGGTCTGCTGTATAAAAGTGCCATGAACTAGGTAACTTAAAATAACAGAAATTTATTGTCCCCCAGTTCCAGAGGCTAGAAGTCTGAAACAAACATATTGGCAGGGCCGGTTTCTTCTGGAGATTCTGAAGGAGAATCTGATCTGTGCCTCTCTCTTCTAATTTCTGAAGGTTGCTGGCAATCTTTGGCATTCCCTGGCTTGTGGATTTATTACTCCAATCTCTGCCCTGTCATCACACTGTGGGTATCTCTCTTTATAAGATCATCAGTCATGGTGGATTACAGCCCATCCTACTGTAATATGAACTCATTGTAAATAATTATATCTGCAACAACCTAATTTGTAAAGGAGGTCACATTCTGAGGTACTCAGGGTTAGAACTTTACCACACCTTTCTAGGAGGCACAGTTCAACTCAAAACAAGTAGAAAGCCTGGCATAAGATATATACATTGGGGAGTTATCAGAGTTTAAGGTGTTATTTAGAGACACAAGCTGAGAATGCAAAGTCAGTGAGTGAGACAGTATGAGTTCTGATATCCTCAAGTGTTTTGAAATTTGAAGGAACCAGCAAAGAATATTGGGACAGAGACAGCAAGACAGAAATTGAAGGAAAGAAGGATATAAAAGGAGAAGGTTGAATAAAACATTCAGTTATTTAAAACAAATGGTTAATTTGATAAGCTTATGCAAAGTCCACTTGCTTTTCCTTTCATATCTATAGAATATAGCTAATTTATGATGAATAATATTTACTATATATTTTACATATTAAATATTTCACATGATCAGATGTAAATTAATAGATAGGAATTTAGGCGTGTGAGACTAAGATAGGAAAGGGGGAAAATTGCCCAATGTCCAAATTCCAACTGCCCTTAAAAATAAATCCTCAATGCCTTCTCAGTGGAGAGATAGAAAGTGAAGGCAAGGACAGGGAAAGAAAGCAATAGAAATTGACACAGACAGCAGAAAGGCACAGAGGGAGAAGGAAAAGGCAAAGATAATGAAGTAGGAGGGAAACCAGAAGAGCATCATGCCCTGGAGATTTGGTGAAGAGTGTCATTCCAGAAGGGTGGAGTGCTCAACTGTGTAAAATGCTGCTGACAAATCCAGTAAGACTGATAATTAACTATTAAATTTAACAGTAAGGGTAATAATTAGTACCTAACTTACAGGGTTGTTGGGAGGGTAGGTGTAAAATTAATATTCCATAAACACTCAGAGTTGTTTGGCACATAGTTAAGATCCCAGTAAGTGTTCACTCTTATTTTGGGATGGGTGATGTAAGTCAACCCACACTCTGCTTTGTGAACTTTTGGTTTTAACTCAATAAATCTATTCGAACAGCAGAGCATAGTAGTTAGAAAGCATTAACTGTGGAGCCAACCCATCTAACTTTGAATTCAGTCTCCTCTGCTTACTAGCTGGGTAACCTTGCAAAAGTTGCTCAATCTCTCTTTGTCTCAGTTTAGTGATCTATAAAATGAGGATAACAACAGTACGTACATAATAAGGCTGTTGTGAAGGTGAAATATTTTGAATGATAAAGTGCTAGAAGAGTGCCAATTACACAGCAAATGCCTTGAAGAGATTATTTCTTGTTAAACTTATCTAATGAGGACTTTATTTGAATGACATTTTTGTATCAAAATTGTTTTGAGAAAACTGTGCAGGTACACAGTTAGGTTGTTAGCATATATTTTCATACACACACACAGACACACACACACACACACACACACACACACACACACACAGAGGAGAGAGAAAGCCTTCATATTTCATAAGATCTGGTTACATGGACTTGGAAGGTGCTGAGATGTCATGTTCTTAATATAAGGTTAAGGAGCTTTGTGAACTGCATTGGAACCCATCTCAATCCAATGATGTTTATTTGGCTACATATTAACTAATTTTACTCTCTCTCCAGGAGAATATGTTGTCATGACAACCCACTTCCATCTCAAGCGAAAAATTGGCTACTTTGTTATCCAGACCTACTTGCCATGTATTATGACTGTCATTCTGTCACAAGTGTCTTTCTGGCTCAACAGAGAGTCTGTCCCTGCACGCACGGTCTTTGGTGAGTATTATTTTATGGGCAATGAGGGGGAGACATTTGCAAAGTCTTATGATAGGCAGTCAGAGTAGATATGAAGAAGGTAGAAAAATCTTTACTGGAGATAATGAGGCAATGCCTGAGAGCAGCATTAGCAACTGAGTCATTGGATCCTGGAATTTCAAGCAACCGAATTCTTAACAAGGAAATGGGAATAACAATAGTGTAGGAGTACTAAGGTTATATGTGAAATGCTTCCTGTCTCAGTCAAGCTTCCTTCAGGAGCTGGGGATGGATGGAGACTGCAGTGAAAAAGAGAACATTAGTGAACAGAGCTGGAGAAGGTGAAAGGTGAGAAACTAATCTGCCAACAGATAAATGGACTGAGGGTTTTTTATGAACCCTCCTTTTTGTTTTGTATGCACATATAACTTTGCTGCTTCCCCTCTAGCCTTTTTGAATGTATGAATTATTTGATATTCTGTAAAGACTATACAAGTTTGAAGGGTTTTTTCAATAGAGCTTACAATTGGAGAAATTTTCTTCAATATGAAGTTACTGATGTCTAGGAAGAGACTTACGTAGCATTAGCACTTTTTCCTGGGCGACTTACAGCATATATAACATTTTCTGCCTGTTTTTCCCACTATCAAATTTTTAAGGAGATAAACATTGATTAACTCTTTGAGTCTACTAAAGTGCCTCCATGTCATGGTGGCTGTGAGTCATGTATTTGGATGTGCTGAGTACCCACACAGGAGTCCAATATTCCCTACCAATATCCTGAAGCTATACTGTGTAGTTAAATAATAAATGATGTTTCAAAAAGAAGCAGCATTTTAGGTCAGGTAGTGGAAGAGATAGCAATGGAGATAGAGAAAGAGTAACCAGTAAAGTAGGAAAAAAGAAAAAAAAAACTAGAAGCATGTGATATTACAGAAGCCAAGAGACGAAGGTGTTTCAAGAAGCAAGGAATAATAATCTGGGATGAAGTCTACTGGGTCTTTAGGTAAGATGTAAATAGAAACTGTCTGTGGATATGGTGATTTTCTTGGTTGTTAATGATCTTAAAAAGAACAGTTACAGTGAAGTGGAGGGAACAGAGTCTATACAAGATTAGGTTAAATATGCTAATTTTTGAAACCATAACAAACTAGATACCCTGAAAAATCTTTCCTTACAAAATCCTAGAAAAGCCAGCTAAAACAGAGAAAATTTTGTTTTTAAAAAGCTGGGCTCTTAAACAATTAGAGGAAACATTAAGGGACCCAAATTGAAGAAGCAACTGAAAACCGGAGTGTTAATCACATGAGCTGACACTGTTATAGAAAGATGGGTGGATGGACTGCTAATCTTGGTAAGTAAGAGTTTGAGTTTTAAGGTTACACAAGGAAGACTTTGAGCCTGAGTGAAGTTAATTAAGGATTAGAATTAGGACTGTGGTAGGATGAAATAATGGCCCCCAAAGATAACCATGTCCTAATCCCTGGAACCTATAAGTGTTACCTTATATGGAAAAAGGGACTAAAGATGTGAACTAAAACTAAATTAAGGATCTTGAGATGAGGAGATTATCTTGGAATATGTGAATGGTCCCTATATGCAATCACAAGTGACCCTATAAGAGTGAGGCAAAGGGACACTTGACTGCACATCAGAAGAAAATGTGATGAAGGAAGCATGAGAGATTTATTTTTTTTTAATTCATTTTTATTGTTAGACTTATTGGGGTGACATCTGTTAGCAAGGATTACATAGGCTTCAGGCATACAATTCTACAGTGCATTGTCAACTTGTTGTATAATAAGTTCACCACCTAATGTTGACTTCTCTTTCCATCACCTTATATTTAGCTTCCCCCCCTCCTCTCCCACCCCCTCCCCTTTCTCCCCTCCCTAACCCACTCGTCCTCAAATAAACATTAAACTATTGATTGTGTCCATGGGTTATTTGTTTGTTCAGATTTAAAGATGCTATGCTATTGGCTTGAAAGAGGAGGCGGTGGCCCAGGACCCAATTAATACAGCTTTACAAATTTAAAAACAAAAACAACCAAACCAACCAACCAATGGATTCACACTCTGGAGCCTCCAGAGGGAGTGAAGCCTTGCTGACACCTTGACTTTAGCCCAGTAAATCTGACTTCTGACTTCTGGCCTCCAGAACTGTGAGAATATATCTGTGTTGTTTTAATCCACTCATTTTGTGGTAATTAGTTAATAGGAGCTGTAAGAAACAAACACTAACTGCGTTGGTGTGAATCTCCAAGATAAAAACATTAATTTAAAAAGTAATGCAGAACTTTTATGCAAGAACAAAGAACCAAGAATAGCTAATATCTTCCTACAGAAGAACAGAGTGAAAGAACTTGCTACAAAAAATGTCAAAAATGATTAAAATGATGTGGTAATTAAGAAAATGTGTTACTGGCGTGCATGCATACACACACACACACACACGCTCACACCACAAAATAATAAGTAAATTAAAAATAAATTAATAAAATGCCAGAAAAAGTAAAAGTAGACTCATAACTATGAAAATTTGATTTATGACAGCGATGGCATTGTAGAGAAGTAATTGAGATCAATCATAGTTGCTTTTTGCTCTTATTTTATTTTAATTTTTAAATTTTAAATTTATTGGGGTAACATTTGTTAGTAAAAATTATACAGGTGCCAGGTGTACAATTCTACATTACATTTTCTATGTGTTACATTATATGTTCATCACCCAGAATTAGTTCTCTTTCCATCATCAGATCATGGACTTACATATAAAAGCTAAAACTATAATGCTTTTTGAAGTGAATGTAATACAATATCTTTGCAACCTTTGGAAGGCGGAAATTCTTTAGTATAAAAAATGGTATTAACAGGGAAGAAAAAGAATAAATAGGACTTCACCAAAATTAAAAATCTCCACTCATCAAAGCATAACATTAAGAAAATGAAAAGACAAACCATACAATAGGATAATATATATTCTATGTGTATAGGTGTGAGAAAGCATCTATTCCAAAAAATATAAAGGGCTCCTTCAATTAAATAATAAAAATAGACAGCCTAATTTTAAAAATTGGAAAATGACATGAATAGTCACTTCACCAAGAAAATATATAAATGCCCATAAGATTGTGAAAAGATAGTTAACATCATTTTATATCAGAGAAATGCAAATTAAAACCATGTGGAGACATTACTTTATAAACACTAGAATGGCTTTCATAGTATTATTGACTATATTTCCCATACTGTACTCTTCACACCTGTGACTATTTTGTAACTACCAATTTGTATTTCCTAATCCCTTCACCTTTCCCACCCAGCCCTCCTAACCCCCCTCCCATCTGGCAACCATCAGTGTGTTCTCTGTATCTGTGAGTCTGTTTCTGTTTTGTTTCATTTATTCTGTTCTTTAGATTTCACATATAAGTGAGATCATATGGTGTTCATCTATCTCAGTCTGACTTATTTCATTTAGCATAATACCTTCTAGGTCCATCCATGTTGTTGCAAATGGTAAGATTTCATTCTTTTTTATGGCAGAGTAAAAACTACGTATGGCGTCAGATGGGTTCTTATCAGGAGGATCATTTCATAAATTATATAAATGTCTAACCACTATGCTGTACACCTGAAACTAATATAAAATAATAATGAATATCAACTATAATTTAAAAATAGTCACAGAGATGTAAATACAGCATAGGGAATATGAGGGCTGTCCAGAGAGTATCCAGCCATGTAATATGAAAAATAGAGGCATTTATGGCTGTATTTTTTTTTCCAGACAGCCTTTGTATTGTCAGTGAAATTGTAATAACTATGTACAGTCTCAGATGAATAATAGACTTATTGGGGTTAATACTTTGTGAGATATATAAATGTCTAATCACTATGTTGTTTTATATACCTGAAACTAACAATAATTTTTAATTAAAAGAAAACACTACCATGGCTAAAATTAAAAAGAGTGACAATTCCAAATATTTCTGAGGTTGAGGAGCAATTGGAATTTTAACAAACTGTTGGTGAAGATATAAAATGGTACAACTACTTAGGAAAAACAATTTGGCTATTTCTTGTAAAGTGAAAAGTACATTTATCCTAAAGTCTAGGTATTGCACTCCTAGGTATATACTCAAGTTAAGTGAAAATATATATCTATAAAAAGCTTATACAAGACTGCTCATAACAACTTTTTTCATAAAAATCCCAAACTGGAAAACATCTAAATATACATGGACAAGTGAATGGGTGAATATATTGTGGTATATTCATACAGTGGATTAATAACTATTGAGTCACACAACAATGTGGATGAATTTGAAAGATTATGTCAAACTAAGAAGCCAGAAACAAAATAATAAGAAACATGTGATTTTATTTATATGAAATTCCAAAACAAGCAGAACTAAGCTATGGTGTTAAAAACCAAAGCAGTGCTTTCCTCTGGGGTGGTAGATTGACAGAAAATGGGCATAAGAGAACTTGCTGATGTAGTACAATATTCTATATCTTGATTGGAATAATAGTCATACAATTGTATACATTTGCCCAAATACTTTGAAATATACAAAGTGTTTTTATTTTATTGTATATAAATTATACTCCAATTAAAAATACAGATGTACTGAGACTACAGATATTTGAGATGTTGAACTTTCAAATACCCATGATGAATATCTTTAAATAGATGAACGAAACAAGAATCCCATCATATAAATGATGTATGGGGAGCAATCATGCATGAGTGAGCAAGCACATAGGAAATGCTAAAACTGAAAAATATAGACAAAAATTCAGTGGTTTTAGATACCATTGAACTGAGAACCCATGAACCAGAAGAAACTAGAACAAGGCCCAGACAGACAAAAATGTATAAAATACATAAAAGAGAAAAACAACATATGATTTATTGAAAAGGTCTAACATAAAATAATTAGAATTCTAGAGGGAGAAATGTGAAAGAATGTGGTACAGAAGCAATTTTTGAAGGGATGATGGCTGAATACTGTCAAAGCTTGATGAAGGACATAAAGGCACAATTATAAAAAGCCTTATGAACCTGAGTAGTATAAATTAAAAGACATACAAACAGAGACACATAGTGAAACTTATGGAAAAAATACAAAAATAAAACATTTAAAAAGTATCCTGGAGAAAAAGTACATTGCCTTTAAAGTAATAATAGAGTACTAGCTGACATCAAAGGAAACAATAAAGACATTTTCAGAGAAAAAAATGAAACACTAAAAATTTATTATCATCAACCCCTCACTAAAGTTCTTCAAGAAAAAGGAAAATTATCCTAGAAGGAAGGTTTAAGATGTATTAAAAATGAATGAAGATAAAAAATATATGGGTATTGTTGAATGATTATTGAATGTATCAAATAATAACAGTGGCTTAGTGGGTATAAAATATATTTAGAATAAAACACTATACCATAATGCAATCTATATAAGTTGAAATAGGGATACATGGAGATAAAATTTTATAAGGACTTTCATTGCCAAGGAAATGTAGAAGTACCAATTAATATTTAATTTTCATATGTCAGAGGTGCATGCTGACTGAAACTCTCATACATCTGATAAGACTGTTAAATGGTACAACCACTTTAGAAAACCATTTGGCAGTCTCATATGAAGTTAAGCATATGCTTACCATGTAATCATGCAGTTTCACCTCAGGTGTTTACCAAGAGAAATGAAAGCATATGCTCATACAAAGACTTGTATGTAAATCTTCCCAGCTACTTTATTCATAATAGTTGAATGTTGGAAACATCTAGATGTCCATTAATAGGGAAGGGATGATCAAATTATGTTATATCAATACAACGGAATACTACTCTGAAATTAACAGGAATTAACTAAAGATAGATACAACAACATGAAAGAACCTAAAGAATATTATGTTGAGTGGACGTAGCCAAACACAAATAAGTAAATACTGTATGATATTTATATGAAACTCTTGTGGGGGGTGGGAATCTAATCCATAGTGAAAGAAAACAGAACAGCACATTATAAAAATAATGAAGTGGTTACCTGGGGCCAAGCAGGGAATGGAATTGTCTCAAAGGAGCCTTTGGAGCGATGGAAATATTCTGCATATGCTGCTTAAGAGAAAGGGTGGAGAGGGGTATCACCAAATAGTAGAAATATCACAGAAGCACAGATTACCACATAACTCTGATAGGATAGTGTAATAGTCTAGGGAGTAATAGAGGGCAAGGAAAATATGGACCTTTTTTCTCTTGAACTCTTTTTTTTTTTAAATTCATTTTTATTGTTAGATTTATTAGGGTGACATCTCTTAGCAAGGATGACATAGGTTTCAGGCATACAATTCTACAGTGCATTGTCAACTTGATGTATAATAAGTTCACCACCTAATGTGACTTCTCTTTCCATCACCTTATATTTAGCTTCCCCCCCTCCTCTCCCACCCCCTCCTCTTTCTCCCCTCCCTAATGATTACCCACCTTTTGAGAACCAAAATGGTATACCCAGTAGGTGGGTTAGGTTTCAGTTAAAATCCAAAGAGGAATGTGCATTCAGAGAAGAGGTTGAGAATATAGGTAAATGTGCTTGTCAGAGCAGCAGAGTTGGAGAGTTAGAAGAGTTTGGGAGAAAGGGATTGTAAGTCCATAAAATGTATAATTCAAATACAGATAAATGAGAGTTGGCAGTATACAGTGATAATTTTGTATTTTTCAGAAAAAAATTAAAGCAAATTCCTCTTCTTTTCTTTTTATTATAATAACCAGTTTTTGGTATTTCAGTGTTACTGAGATATATTTTTAGAATAAAATATTATTATCCAAGAAAACAAAAAAGAAGGAAGGGGGGCTAGGTCATATTCAGTAATATACTTTGTAAAAAAGGATTAAGTTGACAGTGAATTAACAAAAAGCCTTTTCCTTATGGTGATATCTGAGCTCAACAGGTTTATGAAGTATGATTAACTTGGATTGTCTCCTGGGTAGAGTGAGTGCTCATTTTGAATGCTGTAGTCTGAAATGTTTAAATTTTTTGTATTCCCTAGGATGTAACTCTGTAAGGCATAGAACAGACAGTTAATATTAGGGGAAAAAAGAGAATAAGAACTATATTATTGATAATAACAATACTATAGTTTTTCTAAGAAAAGTCTATTATTCATTCTGATGGGAGCAAATGTGGTATAGTGCCACAGGTTGTAGGCTAAGCAAAACAGTTCCACTCATCACATATGCACTAGGGGCCTACTGTGTTGTGTTCAGGGTTGAAGAAATAGAGAAGGATTACTCATGGTCCCTGCTCTCAAGCAATTCCCCAGTTTGTTGTAACAGACATGTGTTATCAAAGAAGTGTACTAACTAGGCTTTTAGAAGTGCTTAAAGGAAGTGAGGCAGGTCAGTCACAAAAAAACAAAATGAAACAAAATAAAACAAAAAACAAATGAAAAAAACTATGTAGAAGAGTCTTGAAAGAGAAGCACTGGATGGCAGGTCTGGATCTCTTTTAAAATGCCAAACCTATTTGTCCATCCATGAAGTGTACCAAATGCTTTACTGACTCACTGAGAGCTCTTCACAAGATGATAGTTGTAAGTCCTAGAGGCTAGAGCTCTAAAAGTCTCTGCTGAGATATGGCACAGAAACACTTGTGTTGTTCTCTGCATCTATGCATTTGGCACACTGCTGTCAATGTGCAAAGGATGGACGAGTACATGTGCTGATAATCATAAATGAGATAACTATTTAGTGAACTACTTGCTCACTGTGGTCAGTGGGTTACTGAGCCTTTGGTCCATTCTCAGAATTTACAAAGCTACAAATTCAGAGAGTTTGTTAATAGGTACTAGACATGTGGCTGATTCCTGACAGGGCTTAAAATGTGTTTTGCTAATTGGCCTTGATGACTCTGCCTAGTTTGTGCAATGGTACTCCTTTAGGGTGTCTCTGTTGAAACAGTACTAAGTGTTATCTAGTCTTGATTTTCATTTATATAGCAAATTTATACATAAGGTACTCAAGAAGAAGGTCCAAGATAGTGGAATAGAAAAAAATTAAAAAGTAAGGTACTCAATGAGGCAATATATGAAGGAGGCCTCAGAGGCTGCAACACACATGGCTGACTTTCTGGGTAGAGTCAATAGGCCTTATCTGCTTCCTTTTCTCTTTAAGATCTCTTACCCCAATTAGAACTTCCTTCCATGCTGTATTTGACCTAGGCTCATGAGGCTAACATTCCCATCCTTTTGAGCATGCCAACACTCAGAAAGAGGTTCTGACTATTCCCCCTTACACAAGTCTGGGTGACTTTGAATACAACAACTGCCTCATCTCCATTCTGGGGAATAGAAACTGTATGGAGTATTCATAGATAGGGAGAATGAAGACACATAAAATTAAGGAAATTGCCCAAGATACAAAGCAAGTAAGTGGCAGAACTGAGAACTTCTAACTTCCATTGTAGGTGTTCAAGACTGGAAGACTATTGCTAATGATTATAAAATTATTATAACATTGTTAAAATGTGTTTATAATTATACTACTATAATCACATAACTATGACAATACTATTGTTAATAACAATAGTAAAATAAGATTATTTTAATTATAGTAGCTACTATTTGTTGAGTGATTAACATGTGTCAGATACTGTACTATACGCTTTGTAAATATCATCTCACTGGATCCCCAACAAATTTCTGAGTCTGGTATCATCACACACATTTTACACATGATAAAACTGATGCTGAGTGGGGTAAAACACCTTGTTCAAGGTCATATTACTAGTAAGTGGGATTGCCAGTATTTCAGCCTGACTCTAAAACTCATAGTGTTAGCCACAACATGATATAGCTCATCTATAAACCTAAAACATGAACAGATTAGAAAAAAATATATAATTTAGAAGTGAATAAAGAAAACCTTAAATTTAGGTTAATAATATCACCAAGAAAAAAGAATCAATTGATCAAAAAGCAAGCTGTGGTTTGGGAAAAGCTTGCAAGAACTATATATTGGAATAACTTCGGTTCTCCATGAAGCTCAATAGGACCTCGATTGTGATATAGCTAAAGAACCATTTTCCTCAATAGTTAGTTTCATTTTAGGAGAATAGTGTCCACAATAAGGGAAGTGATTATCCTTCTGACCTCAGACTGTGTCCTGAGTCTTAGGCTCATTTCTGGGCTGTTGAGAAGAGAACTGCCAGAATGAGGGAGGAGAAGAAATAAGACAACTGAATAAGCTCATTTTGGAGATAAAGAGATTCCTGGGGAACTATAGCCACCCTCTCCAAGTCTGTGAAGGCCTGTTCTGGAGAGGAAAGAACAGGCTTTTCTTTCCTGTGTTCCTAGAGAACTAACTCTGAACTAACAGTGAGCTAGGAGCTACAGGAAGGCAGTTTTCAGCTCATATGGTGGTTTTTTCTAATTAAAATGCTCTCTTATAATGAAATATGTTACTCTTTAATGGAAATGTTTAATAAATGTTTAGTAGAGGCTAGAAGACAACTTTTAGAAATGGTGTACTGAGATTCCTATGACTGTGAGAATTGGGATGGGGTGGTTACAAGGTAGAACTATCCCACTTTGACATTCTCTGTTTTTACTTTAAAGGGGCTATTTGAGTGAGTATAGCTCCTCCTTTCAAGTAGGAAGTCGATAATCTTGTCAAATATGCTCTAAATGTCAAGTGGCAACTGGTTCTCATCTTCTCTCTCCCCAGGTGTCACCACTGTTCTCACCATGACCACTTTGAGCATCAGTGCCAGAAACTCCTTACCTAAAGTGGCATACGCGACGGCCATGGATTGGTTCATAGCCGTCTGTTATGCCTTTGTATTTTCTGCGCTGATTGAATTTGCCACTGTCAACTATTTCACTAAGCGGAGTTGGGCTTGGGAAGGCAAGAAGGTGCCAGAGTCCCTGGAGATGAAGGTGAGATATAGCAAGGCTGGGGGCTGGGAAGCACTCCCTGAGAGAACTGTATTGGAACCAGGAGTGGGCAGCCTGCAGCTTGTGGGAACTGGCCAGGGCTGTGTGCTATTCACTGGGGTCAACAATCTAGTTCTTAAATGGAGTGCTTCTTGGCAATGTGGAGTGTTTGCTGGGTGCAAAGAGAAGAGGATAGGTGTCATGGAGGATTGATGTCTTGTGGTCTTATGGTAAGGGACCAAACTTAAATGTGATACTACCAGACTCAAGGGAACCCCTTTGTATTTATAAAGTCACCCAGATGAGTGGACTCTATCTTTAACCCAGAGGACAATCTCTAGGGTCACCTCTGCTCCTCATTTTCCACTGTGTTCCCATTACAGTAAAATAAAAATGATCACTGTTCCTTCTGTCTTTGTTTAGTTTTTACTGTCTGCCTGGAATGTTCTTTTCTTTTTTACCTGCCTGGTAAAGACCTACTAATTCTTCAAGACCCAGATGAAATGCTATTTTCTCCATAGAGCCTTTCTAGAGTTATCCAGATAGCTTCAACTTTCTGGGGGTGGATTAGGGAAGGTGCCCCTGGTATTAAAAGCATTTATTTGTATTTGAGTTATTTGCCTACTCCCTAGACTGCACTTTTTGAGGGAAGAGGCTTGTCCGCATCATATTCTAACTAGTCAGCATGCTTACACAGCATCTGTTTCATAGTAAAAACTGAACAAATGTTAATCGAATTGGTGGATGACGGGAAGGAAGAAAAACAGAGAGAAAAAACCCAATACACCAACTGGAATTGGTAGGAATAAAACATGAATATAATGAAATCAATTGTTGTCCTTGGCTGATTTAAGAGTTCACATCTGTAGACGTAGAAGAAAATTATTCAAAGATGCTAAAAAACAAACAAACAAACAAAAACCTGGCAGATGTGGTCCTACAACCATTCCAGTACACAACGAAGAATCATGGAGAAGAGAAAAGATAACGAAGATTTTTTTTCAAACTTCAGGGAAAGATATATCTTCCATTGAATACAAACTGGTAAGTTGGCAAAATTTTAGAATAGATTTTAGCTATTTATTTTGATAGAAGTTATGAACTCCTTGCCACAAATTATGAAAAAATAAGCATATTTTTACTTCCTCCATCTACTCTACCATAGGAATTTTTGGGTTGGTTTCATTATTATATTTAGTCTATTTGTTACCATTGTGTCCTTAAAACAGAGTTACCTGTCTAATACTTGATTTATGAATAGGGTTGGTAAACCCTTCACCCACTACAAGATATAAGGAAATTAGTATACTTATCCTAATCCTACCTTTTACCGTACCTCTGTTCTGTCTTTGTCATCTCCCAAGTTTTGTTTGTTATACGACTGTTTTTGAATTATCATTTTATATCATTTACATGCTTTTATGCAGCCATACTTATAGTTGATTAATCATAGTTCTGCATTTAAGTGGGCTCTCTTTTAAAAATAATCCTTTTATTTATGTTTCCATTCATTGCCTTGTTACCTTGGGCTATCCTAGAAGTTTCTTTAAAAATGGCTCATTGGAACCATAGTTCCTACTATCTTGCATGGGTAAAACTGTCAATTGTATGTATGAGCGTTGTCCAGAAAAAAATCTACCCATAAATGCCTCTATTTTTCATATTACATGGCTGCATACTTCCCAGAGAGCCCTTATAACTTAGTTGGGCTATATCACACTTTGTGGGTCTCATTCTCTTTCTCTGATGTTTATGTAGACATTGATTGTTATATTTTAGCACTGAATGTTTTTATGAAGAAATTTAAAACCAGTGTGAAATCTCTCATTTAATAGGAGACTTGGTTTTATGGTCTAGAAGTCAATATGCATGTTTCTTTTACTTACAAATTTCCATTGTTTTACAAGTATATGAGAGCTGTCTGGAAGGTATCCAGCCATGTAATATGAAAAATAGAGGCATATGGCTGAAATTTTTCTGGACAGCCCTAGTATATCTTGATCCCTCTGTATGAATTTTTCCAAGGACAGCATTTTACCCTTTAAGCCAATAGATTCACAACTGTCTTTGTTTCAGGAAAGCTTTCCTGAACATCTTTGTTCCATTCTCTTCCTAGAAGCACAAATTATACACGTCATAGACGTTTGTCTTCCCTATCTACCATTTTTCTGTAATAATTTTTAACTCTGTTATTTTCCATTTCATTTTGCTCATTTTTCTCCAGCAGCCTTTGGTCTTTCATGTCTCTGACCATTTTCAGCCATGTCTACGAGGGCTGTCCAAAAAGTATCCAGCCATGTAATGAAAAAAATAATAGAGGCATTTATGACTGGATTTTTTTCTTCACAGCCCTTGTATTCATCTTCATTTTTATGGCAGTACTATTTTTCCCAACATTAATTTTATTATCTTTGCTGACTTATTTTTAATGTGCCCTATGTCTGTTTTGTGTCTTGTTCCACAATCCTTATTGGTCATTTTCCCTCCTTTTTGCAACATATTTTGCATCAGTATCACATTAGTTTGTTTTTAATTATTACTTGAAATTTCATTAGAGGAGTTCTTTACTAGTTCTGCTTTGTATGAAAGTATCATTTTGAGAAGGGACTGAGAGAGTGAGTAGGGTAGTAGGGAATAGTTGAGAGTGAATACTTTAAGCATGAGTAGTTTGAGCACCTTTTGTTGTTTATATAAATTCTTAATGAGTATGCCTCCTTGCAGCTGTGATTCTGCTTCTAACTAGCAAGACTTTTCCATTGCTCAAAGGAAAGCCCTCTGTGTACAGTGGAGAGGTGTGTGCTTATGAGCATGTATAGTATTATGTACCCTTCCATTTTTTAAATTTTTTTTCTCATCTGATATTATGTGGTGATGAAACCTCACTACCATCCTGAAAGCTGAATTGTTTTAAAACAAGGGTCATTTCCTTCCTCACATCATGCCACAAACCTTTTAGGACTCTATTCATGGCCTGAAATCCAGAACAGCAGGCATCCTCAGTGTCTTCTTCACCCTGATCCAAGTTTTGCTGCATTTGGGAGTCCTTACTTTTTGGGATCAGGGTTAAAAATTCTTTCACGTTTCATCAAAGATGGAGTTTTGGTTTCTAGTTCTCATTTATCTTATAGTTTTTGGTTAATTCCAGAGAGGAGAAGAAAGCAAAGAAGTCCTTACTCTGATGTATTAAACTGAAAAGTTCCTAGAGAATATTATTAAACAGATGTTTTAAGAGCACTAATAACTGAAATCCAGCCTGTGTTCACTAAAAAAAAATTATAGCAAAACTTAAGAAATTTTATGAAAAGTTTGCTAGACTGGAGGCAGGAAATATCATAGACTTTATCAAGACATCTAAATAACTTTTTAAATTATACCTTCATGGAGAAGAAACTGCAGTTGAAAAAAATATTAAAATTAGACCTATGTAATTGGTTGATTAATTGAAGTAAAATAGAATTGACTGATGAATGGCCATCAACCTGAATGGATGTCCCTGTGATAATTCACAGGACTTCATCTTTGACCCTTCCCTCTTAAATGTTGTCATCAGTGACTGAAATGAAGATATATAAAATAGCAGATTCAAATTTGTAAGCTTTCATTATAGAATGTTGGTTGGAGAAAAGTATCTTCTGAATTATGAATAAAAATTTTTCTGAAGTGTGAGAGAACCAACTAAAATGAAAAGATTAACATTTGCTAAATCAAATAAATTCTTATACATAGATACAAAAATAATTCTGGGATAGAAAAGCTTAACAACAACTGTACATTATAAATAAGATGCTGGGATAGAAGGGGAAGGATATTTAACATAAGCTTTCCATGTGATATATCTCTGGAAAAGCAAAGTTTGGTTTGAGGTGGAGTTATTACTGAGAGTGAGATGGGAAGCTCTTTTTATTCTGTACTGGTTGGACCATGTTTAAATATACTGTTCCAGTTTGATTGTTACCACAATGGAGGAGGAGCACAAGCCTCAAGGGGATGATTGCTAATTTCAGATATCTGAAAGGCTGTCATGGATGTCTTGTGAGAAAATGTGATAATTTTGTATTTTTCTGTCTGAGAGGAAGTGTGGAGGTGGTTTAAAGGCTGAGAGAGAAGTAGAATAGTTTGTTAAGAGACTATAAATGTCAAAAATGATGACCATTTCTCCAATTCCAAAGAGTGCTGAAAATGAAAAAGTAATTATCTAAAACTCTTCGGCAAGGATGATGATCTCAGTCTCCTTCCTTAATCCTTCTCTATGGTCAGTTTATTTAGAAGAAGCCAATTTTGAGATTTGAAAAAACTATGAAATGCATAAAATGGATCTCTAATATGAGGATGACATACTTTGTCTACACCACTACAATGTGAAAGAATTAATAGTGATAATCACTGACCCACAGAAAAAAATGAAGTGCATTGAATGTAAAATTTTTGGAATTTAATCATATTTTAGTTTCTTTTTTCTTCCTTTAGAGAGACACTTTTTAAAAACTTTTTACTTCATAAAGCTAGAATGGGTGAGCATGGAACTTTAAAAATAATATAAATGATTTAAAAATATACTTCTTGTCTGTATGATCAAGAATAAGATAAATATAAAGAGAAATATTATAAAGGAAAAGAAGTAATAGGTGGAAACAAAACCTCATTTTCAAATGAAAACAAACGAGTACCTCATATAACTCTCTGAAAAATAGATGACCTGTAGGCTTCTAAGTATCAACTACATGTTTATCATTGTTTCTTTGGAAGTAAGAGAGAAAATTTAGTGAATTAAAGAGAATTGAATAAAAACAAAACTGGGAGTTCCCTGGTGGTGTAGTGGCTTGAGGCTTGGGCGCTGGCGCTGCCAGCGCTGCGGCCTGGGTTCGATTCCCAGTCAGGGAGCTACCCACATACAAAAACAAAAACAAAAACAAACCCCCCCCCCAAACTAAGTTGTATCTTATATTTGTAAATATGAGGGATGTCCAGAAAAAATCCAGCCATAAATGTCTCTATTTTTTATAGTATATGGCTGGATACTTTCCGGACAGCCCTCATATATCATATCCATAAAACAGGAACAGGATGCTAATATAAAAGGAAATCACATAATAAGAAAAGGCTCTTAAAATTAAAAAGAATTGTCAAAATAAAACTTTTGGTAAAGAGGTGGGAAAATAAACTAAAGAAAATCTCCTTATACCTAGGGCAAAAGGGGAAAAAACGGGGAATATAAAAGAAAAGGTATGATACTTAGGAATGAATCTAGGAAGTTCATACAACTCAGAAGCTGCAGTAAACAGAGAAGAGGGACTGAAGGAAGTTAAAGAACTAATACAAGACATTTTTTACAGATGGAGACATAAGCCTCCAGATTTAAAGTGTCCTCATACATCCACATAAAGCACATCAATGTGAATTTTCAGAAAATCATGGATAAAGAGATGCCCTAAAAATATTTGAGAGAAAAAATAAATGTTATCTACAAAAAAATTATTAGCATCAGACTTCTCAACTGCATTGGATGCTAGAAGATAGCGGAGCAATAAATCTCATAAATGTGAGGGACAAATGATTTTCAACCTAGAATCCTAAGCCTAGCCAAAGTATGAATTAAGTGAAGAGGTACACTAGTCATCTTCGGACCTGGAAGAACTCGGAAATGTCACTCCCCAGAACTACACCTTATGAATATACTGGAGGATACAATTATGTTATATTAAAACAAGAGAGTAGAACATAAAAGAGAAAGACATTGGATCCAGAAAAAACAGTATCCAACAGAGGAGATAAATGAAGTGTAGTCCTCTGTTTCGAACAGGAGGCTAGAAGTATTTATATAGTCATTTGTGATGATATTACCATTGATCATTGATTGAAGTAAAAATATTGCTATAATTTTATTGGAAGATGGAGGAAAGGTTGCATAAGTTGAGGCAAATCATTATAATGAAAAGATGATTATGTGTAAAACTGATAGAAATATAAGCATATTATATAGAAATATAGAAATAACTAAGTATCAGCTAGGAGAATTAAAAATAGTTATGAGTTTCTGGACAAAGTTGAGGAGCATTGGGGTGTAGCTTTCCTGGTTTTCATTATCAGCCTTAAAGTTCTATTTTATTAATAATTATGTGTATTATTACTTTGATTGAATTTTTAAAATTATAAAAGCAAATTAAAATGAAGAAATAAACTACATTTAACAAGAATATAATTATTATTCTTACAACTGTTTTTTAAAATATTTATAAATCCTTACCTTAATTTTATAAACAGTAATTCTTAGGCTCTTTTTCTTATTTTCAAATAAGACTATTTAAATGCCCTAGAATAATATTTTATCTTATTTTACATTAGAGAACATGCTCAACTTCCATCCAGATATTGGAAAAGTTTAGTTCCTTATCATTAATGGCTTTTAAATCTCTGGGGGCATTCCTGTGAACATAACCACAAATCAAGTCACCCCTCGGTGTTTTCTCTGTGGAATGAATGAAAGATAATGTGGGTTAAGTTGTACTTAATCTGGCGAGCTTCCATCCTCTTCTACAGTAGGCATAAATGTCCTGACAACAATCATATTGTACCACTGGTGAATTGATTAAAACAAACAAATAAATAAATGAAACCAGCAATCATTTCTGGAGTAACTGTGGGATGCAGAGCTAAACGTTACAGGACTCTAGTACTCAGGAACTGATGGTCTAAGGAGGAAAGTAAGGTATATGATACAGGACCAAGTGCTCAGTGTCATGGAAGAGAGAAAACCAAAATGCTCCCTCAACATTTTTTTCTTTTTAACTTTAAGTTGGCTGTGTGTGTGTGTGTGTGTGTGTGTGTGTGTGTTGTTTGTTTTCATTTGTTTGTTTCTTTTGAGGAAACTACTTCCTCCGCTCCATTACAAGTGGGATCCACACTTCCATTTCCTTCTTAGCTACTTACAAGTCATTACCTACTCCTTTACTTCATGCCATCTGCTTTGTGCTTTGATGCTCACCCTGTCTGGCTATCTCACTATTTTCTTCATCATCTTACAAACAGTATTGTCTCCATGCTCATTTCATACTCATATATAGGACTTTTACACCTGGTCTACGTTATTCACAACCAGTCCAAGTTCTGTCTTTGTTTTTCAAATTGATGACCCATCTGAAATCATAAACTAGAATTGAGCCTGCTGCCAGTTCCATCAAATGAACTCTGAATTCCCCACCCCAACCCTACCCGCTGACACTGCTACTGTTTCTACCACTAGGTAAGGGCTTTGGAAATGAAAAAAATATGATTGCCTGTAATACTTGTTCTAGTGTTTTATTTTTTAGGAAGACCATAAGAGTGGAGTAAAGTTAGCCAATGGCATTAGTATGTTTGGAACTGTCACTTGTTATCAGAAAGCCTCATGATAAACTTCTTTGTGGACATGTGAGGTCACTACAGGACTCACTCACCTCCATGTCATCCTTGGTCATTGCTCAAATTGTAGTTTCCTTTGTGGTTATTTATCCTCCCCTCACTTCTTTATACTCTGCTGTGCTTTGTTTCTAGACTTACCGTCCTACCCCTCAAACTTTCCTTCACTTCCCCAGGAACTCCTGTTTACTGGAAAATGCACCATTCAGCACCACTACCTGTTTGACAAAATGACTGACCCCTCCAACCAACGCCTCTCTTAACTTATACCCACTTCTGACCTGAGACTTCCCTTCCACTGCCTTCATGCTTGGCAGAAGCTGCTAATCTTCTCACTCCTGTTTTCTAAGAGTATAGTTCTCATCCTCTTAATCCCCAATACTGCTTTTAGATCATTACACTTCCCTCTTTTACATTAAAGCTGTCTCCTTTAAAGCTCCAGATCTTCACCTGGATTATCATACATTAGGATTTCCTGTTTTTCCCTTAGTTCCTTGATATTTCCCTTTGCATTCAAATTGTCATAGTTCTCACTGCCTCATTGGGTTAACCTCTTAATTTTATTCCTTTGCTTTCATGACAACTATCTATTTTCTGCCTAACAGAATGATCATTTAAAAATGTAAATTTAAAAAGTGTTTGCTCAAAATACTTTAATGGCTTCCCACTACACTTAGATCAAAATCCATAATCCTTACCATGGCTTTCAGAGCCTTACAGGATCTGGTCCCCAGATCTATGATACTACCTCCTATCACCTTTTTTTTTTTTAAATTTATTCCACTTAAGTCACAAGTGGCCTCCTTGATGATCCTGTTCAGGTGATTCTCATTCCAACCCCAAATGCTTTGTCATTACTATTTTCTCTCTCTGGAAGTTTCGTTGTTCAGATATTTTTATGGCTTTCTCATTTTATTTAGATTTCTGCTCACCTTCTCAGAGAGACTTCCTCTGACTAGCTTTCACTGTATATATAGGGTCTGGCACAAATAATGCCCCTTTCTTATGAGCTGGTAATGTATATCGAATCTTTTATTATAAAATCATAAGCATGACCTCCTTCTGTGGAACATGAGCTCCTAGAGGACTGAAGCCATGTTTTACATGTTTACCTAACATAGAACCTGCTGTGTAATAGAAACTCATTGAATATTTACCAAATGAACGAATAACTGTATAACCTCTTAGTTGCTCAAAATCCACAATTCCTCTTTTTTTCTTTGCTTTGGTATCCAGATGCGGATACATGGGGTATCACTGCAGTCAGTTACCAGCACTCTGAGCCTCTTCACTCATTTTAATATCCGTCTCCTCTCTAAAAATATGTCCACAGGCATTGATGTACTCCTTACATTTATAAGCTTGTATTCTTGACGTCTGCTGGTTCTTCAACCTGTGTCTGCAGTCTTTCTCTGGGTCCCTTATCATTCTTGCCTTCTATTCCCTATAAAATCTATTTTAAAACTTAACTATCCCCTTCACCTTCTCCATGGGAAATATAAAAGCCATTGTATGAGATTTGCCTTAACTAACTGTGTACCTTTCTTCTCACCAAAGCATAGATAGTATTTGAGTCTCATCCACTCTTTCCTTAGCTGTGATAGGGCCCCAGGTAATTCCCAACTTATACTCCAGATACCTCCCACCCTGTTAGAAAACTGGTGCAAGAGATTACTTTTCTTCTACCTATATTTCCCCACTTTCTACTGGTTAATTGACCCCATCCTAATTCCACATGCTGCTTTCTTCTTTTGAATTCTCTTGACTCATTATTTATGACTCTCTGCATGTTTCTTGTGCTTTCTCCCTGATATTTCAGTTCTCTTATTTTAATTAATTTTCCTCATTAAACAGCCTAAAATTTATCCTCTTAACCATTTTAAGTGCATAGTTCAGTCATGTTAAGTGTATTCACAATGTCGTACAACCACTTTCCAAAACTCTTTATCTTGCAAAACTGAAACTCTGTCCTCATTAAAAAACAAATCCTCATTCTCCCTTCTAGCCTTCCTCTGGCAACCACCATTCTATTTTATGTCTCTATGAAACTGACTACTCTTAAGTACTGTCATACAAGTGGAATCACAGTGTTTGTCTTTTTATGACTGACTTATTTCACTTAACATAATGTCCTCAAGGTTATTCATGTTGTACCGTATGTCAGAATTTCCTGTCTTTTTAACGCTCAGTAATATTCCATTGAATAAATAAACCATGTTTTGTTTATCCGTTCTTCTCTCTGTGAGCAACTTTGGTTGCTTCCAACTTTTAGCTAGTGTAAATTATGCTGCTATGAACATAGTGTGCGGATATCTCTTTGAGACCTTGCTTTCAATTTTGGGAGGTATATACCAGAAGTGGAATTGCTGGGTTGTATTTAAATTATATTTTTAAGTTTTTGAGGAACCAACATAGCATATTCCATAGCAGCTACATCATTTTATGTTCCTAATATTTGCACAATGGTTCCAATTTCTCCACATCCTTGCCAACACTTCTTACTTTATGTTTTTTGTTGTTGCTGTTGATAGTCAGCATCCTAATGGGTGTGAGGTTTTAACTTGTGGTTTTTTATTTGTCTTTCCCCAATTACTAGTGATATTAAGCATCTTTTCATGTGCTTGTTGGCCATTTGTATATCTTCTTTAGATAAATGTCTATTCGAGTCCTTTGCCCATTTTTAAAACAGGGTTGTTAGGTTTTGTTTTGTTTTTGTCCTTGTTTTGATTTATCTTTGAATCACACATAGCATATACTCTATTACTTTACCCCACTTCTGAAAACTGAGGTTCAGGAAAGTTGGATGTCTGTTAGGGGGTGGACAAAGAAGCACTGAACCTTATCTGCATATACCCTGAAGTCCTGGTTGGGTCTTAAGCACACTCAGAGCTATAGCTCACCCTCTGAATTGCACATCTGGAAATAATAAACAGCAGTGCCATCTGAGGAAAACTCTTGAGTTGGACATGCATTGGTCCATAAAAGTTTTCATGGCCTCACTCCCCAAACCCATGTGAAGTAAGTTTCTGGAAGGAAAGGTATCCTGTCCTGGGGTCAGGTTGCTTGGGGGAATTTGGATGAGTCAGTTTCAGTTTTGTGGTAGGGGAATTACTGCAGGCTGAACTATAGAGATATGTTCTCTGTATAGGAGAGGTCAAGACTCAGGAGGGACAATCTGCAAATCACATTGAGAATGTTCAGTGCAGGGTGGGTGTCATTTTTTCATTCAGTAAACATCTATTATGTGCCTAAGAACTGGGCACTTGGATCGGGCAATAGGAATGGAATTGCAACTCACTCAAAGTTAAGTCAGTCAAGTTTGTTATCTCAAATTCCAAAGCATAGACGAGTATTAGAATGCAGAAATATTAACCATTAATCTCTGCTTTTGTCTTGTTGACACTACAACTTTTGCTTTGATTTCCTTCTTGGACAATTTAGGTAAAAATTTTACTGGCTGATTAAAATGTACCATATTTTGCCATGTATAATGCATTCCTGTGTATAATGCATGCCCAAGTTTTTGGCCTAAACTTTCAGGGGAAAAATCTTTCATTTCACATTTTAATTCAAATTTATTATTGTTCACTTAGATATTTGTTTTTTTATTATAAAGGAATTTTAGCATTTATTTTTAACATTATGGTACAAGAAATGTTATGTACCATTTTTAACTCATAAGCATAAAATAATTAAAAACATTTTATAGATACGGAATTTTTACTACCCATGCATAAACACATCCTTATTTTTCCCTCACAAGTTATGCAAAAAAGTGCACATTATATATGGCAAAATATGGTACCATGTTGGAAAGGGCAAGTGAAATTAAAACATATATTTCCTTTACTACTCATAAAATCTGCAATTAAATCAATTGCTGCTTTTCCCCACTTATAGAACACAAAGTGCCTATGTAGTAAAAACAAGTGTTTGCTGTTCAGAATGATTGTTTCGAAGACTAGGTCATAGCTCATGACCAGTTTATAAGATGACTAAATGAAATAATATGTGAAAGGTTTCAGCAAAGTACGAGTAGTAGGTTGTTTTGCTTTTTCTTTTCTTTTTTTCTTCCTTTTTTATTGTTAAATTTATTGGGGTGACATTGGTTAGTAAAAATTACATAGGTCCCAGGTGCACAATTCTACAATACATCATCTGTGTGTTGTGTTTTGTGTTAATTACCCAGAGTCAATTCTCTTTGCATCTCCATATATTTGTGTCCCTGTCCCTTCCGCCCAACCTCCTCCCCCCATAAACTCAGATAACCACTAAACTCTTGATTGTGTCCATGAGTTTTAGTTTCTTTGTTGCTTTCAGCTTTGTGTTCCACAAATGGAAGCAATTATATGGTTCTTGCTTTTTTCTGTCTGGCTTATTTCACTGTCCATGTTGTCATAAATGGCCCTATTTTGACTTTTATTATGGCTGAGTAACATTCCATTGTGTATATGTACCACAGTTTCTTTATCCAGTCACCTATCAAAGGATACTTTGGCTGTTTCCATCATTTAGCTACTATGAATAGTGCTGCAATGAACATTGCAATGCATATCTTTGCAGACTAAGGTTTTCAAATTTTTGGGTAGATAACCAGAAGTGGGATTGCCAGTTCATATAGTAATTTTATTCTTCATTTTTTGAGGAACCTCCATACTATCCTACCTACATAGTGGTTGTACCAGTTTGCATCCCCACCAGCAGTATATGAGGGTTTGTTTTTTCCACAGCCTCTTCAACACTTGATATCCCTTATCTTGTTGACTGTAGCCATTCTAACAGCTGTGAGGTGGGATCTCATTATGGTTCTGATTTGCATTTCCCCAATAGCTAGTGAAGTTGAGCAGTTTTTCATATATCTTCTGGCCATTTATATGTCTTCCTGGGAGAAGTGTCTGTTCAAGTCTCCTGACCATTTTTAATTGGATCATTATTTTTTATTGTTGAGTTGTACAAGTTGTTTATACATTTTTAGATATTAGCCCCTTATCAGAGGCATTGTTTGCAAATACTTTCTCTCATTCGGTTGGCTGTCTCTTTGGTTTGTTGATGGTTTCTTTCGCTGTGCAGAGCTTTTTAGTATGATATAGTCCTATTCATTTATTTTTGCTTTTACTTCCCTTGCCTTTGAGGTTAGGTTCATAAAGTCTTCCCTAAACCCAAGGTCTATAAGTTTAGTTCCAATATTTTCTTGTATACAGTTATTGGGTCTGATGTGGAGATCTTTAATCCATTTTGAGTTAATTTTGATATATGTAGACAGTTCGCAGTTCAGAATCATTCTTTTGCATGTGGTTTTCAATTTTTCCAGCACCATTTACTGAAGAGGATTTCTTTTCCCCATCGTATATTTTTTCTTTCCTTTGTGAAAAATTATCTTTCCTTATATTTGTGGGTTTATTTCTGGGTTTTTTATTCTTTTCCACTGGTCTGTGTCTATTTTTCTGCCAATATCACGCTGACTTGATTATTGATGCTTTGTAGTATAGATGGAAATCAGGGAGTGTGATTCCTCCAGATTTATTCTTTTTCTGTAGGATTGCTTTGGCAATTCGGGGCCTTTGGGGTTCCATGCAAATTTGATGACTCTTTTATCTATTTCTTGAAAGAATGTTTATGGTATTTTGATGGGAATAGCATTAAATCTGTATATTGCTTTGGGTAATATATCCATTTTAACTATGTTGATTCTTCCAATCCATGAACACAGAATATCTTTCTATTTCTTTGTGTCCTCTTCAATTTCTTTTAATAATGTCTTAGAGTTTTCAGCATATAAGTTCTTCACCTTCTTTGTTAAGTTTACTCCTAGATATTTTATTCTTTTTGTTGTGATCACAAAAAGTATTGTTTGTCTCATTTCTTTTTCTGAACTTTTGTTATTTGTATGTAGAAATGCAATTTATTTTCGTACATTGATTTTATTTCCTGCAATGTTACTGTATTTATCTATTATTTCTAATAGTTTTTTAGTGGAGCCTTTAGAATTTTGTATATAAAGGATCATGTCATCTGTAAAGAGTGACAGTGTAAATTCTTCTTTCCAAGTTTGGATGCCTTTTATTCCTTTTTCTTGCCTGATTGCTCTGACTAGAACTTTCAGTACTATATTGAATAGCAGTGGTGACAGGTGACATCCCTGATTTGAGGAGAATAGGCTTCAGTTTTTCCCCATTCAGTATAATATTAGCTGAGGGTTTGTCATATATGGCCTTCATTATATTGAGGTGCTTTCCTTCTATACACATTTTATTAAGTGTTTTGATCATAAATAGATGTTGTATCTTGTCAAATGCTTTTTCTGCATTAATTGATGCACTCATATGGTTTTTATCTTTTAGTTTGTTTATGTGGTGAACCATGTTGATTGGTTTGTGTATGTTGAACCATCCTTGTGTTTGTGGGATGAATCCCACTTGATCGTGGTGTATGATTTTCTCAATGCATTATTGTATTATATTTGCTAATATTTTGCTTAAGATTTTTGCATCTGTGTTCATCAGAGATATTGGTCTTTAGTTTTCTTTTCTTGTGTTATCCTTACCAGGATTTGGTATTAGGGTTATATTGGCCTCGTGGAAAGAGTTGGGAAGTATTGCCGCTTCTTCAATATTTTTGGACAATTTTAAGGAGAATCGGCATTAGTTCCTCTTTGAATGCCTGATAAAACTCATTGGTGAGATGTCTGGTCCTGGGCTTTTGCCTTTGTGGAGGTTTTGGATGATTGTTTCAATTTCCTTAGTGTTGATTGGTTTGTTTAGATTGTCCACTTCTTCTTGCTTCAGTCTAGGTAGACTATATTTCTAGAAACTTGTCTGTTTCTTCCAGGTTGTTAAATTTGGTGGCATGTAGTCCTTCATAATATTTTCTTATGATCCTTTGTATTTCTGTGGTATCAGTGGTAATTTCTCCTTTTTCATTTCTAATTTTGGTTATTTGTGTTTTTTTCTCTTTGCCCCTTAGTGAACCTAGCCAGGGGTTTATCAATCTTACTGATTTTTTCAAAGAACCTCTTCATTACATTAATTTTCTGTATCATTTTTCTATTCTCTATTTCATTTAGTTCTGCTCTAACTTTTATTATTTTCTTCCTTCTGCTGACTTTGGATTTTTTGTTTTTTTTCTAGTTCTTTATGAAGGGATGTTAGGTTGTTTACATGTGCTTTTTCTTGTTTCTTAAGATTGTCCTGTAATTATTTAATTTTCCCTCTTATTACTGCTTTCGCTGCATCCCAATAATTTTCGTACATTGTATTTTCATTGTCATTTGTTTCCATGTATTTTTAAATCCCTTCTTTTATTTCTTCTTTTATCCAGTCATTTTTAAAATACATGTTGTTTAATCTCCATGTATATGTATTTTTTTTCTGCCTCTGAGTGTGTGTGTGTGTGTGTGTGTGTGTGTGCGCGTGCGCGCGTGTGTGCAGTTGATCTCCAATTTCAAGGCTTTTTGGTCTGAGAATATGCTTTGTATGGTTTTAATTTTCTTGAATTTGCTGAAGCTAGTTTTGTGTCCCAGCATATGATCTATCCTTGAGAATGTTCCAAGTGCACTAGGAAAGAACGTATAGTCTTGTGTTGTAGGATGTAGTGTCCTGTAAATTTCAATTATGTTCAATTGTTGTAATGTATCATTTAGAGCTGATATTTCCTAATTTATTTTCTTTTTGGAAGATTTGTTCATGACTCTCAAGAGGGTATTTAGGTCCTCTTCTATAATTGTGTTTTTGTCAATTTCACCTTTTAGATCTTCAAGTATTTTATAAATTTTAGTGCTTCCTGGTTGGGGGCATATATATTGATGAGTGTCATGTGTTCTTATTGTACTGTTCTCATTATCATTATGAAATGTCCATCTTTGTCTTTTACTACCTTTTTTTATCCTGAAGTCTGTTTCATCAGATATCAGTATGGCAAGTCCTGCTTTTCTCTGGGTGCCATTTGCTTGGATTATTGTTTTCTATCCTTTCACTCTGAGTCTGTGTTTGTCCTTTTTGCTGAGGTGTGTCTTTTGGAGATAACATATGTGAGTTTTGTTTTTTGATACAGTCAGCTTCTCTGTGCCTTTTTATTGGTTAATTCAGTCCATTTACATTTAGAATGATGATTGATATATGAAGATTTCCTATGGTTATTTTGTCTTCTGGTTTTTGGTTGTTCAGTGTCTCAGTTTCTCTTTTGCTTTTTTCTCACTGTCTGTTTTTAGAGTTTGATGGTGTTCTATGATTTGTTCTTCTATTTCCTCTTATTTATTTATTTATTGGTTGGGTGTATGTCTTGGTTCTTTTTTTTTTTTTTTTTTTTTTTTTTTTTTTTTTTTT